>PNEQ01027042.1:0-93496 GCA_003012365.1 Medauroidea extradentata
ATGAAACAAACTGTGGCAACATTATCAGCTGTGCACATAAAACTACGAAACAAACTGTGGCAACATTATCAGCTGTGCACATAAAACTATGAAACAAACTGGCAACATTATCAGCTGTGCACATAAAACTATGAAACAAACTGTGGCAACATTATCAGCTGTGCACATAAAACTACGAAACAAACTGTGGCAACATTATTTTCACGAAAAGTTCATGGCCCTAAATATCAGTAAAACTCGGACAAGAAAATTAAGGGGAAGAATGTTTGACCGAGGCAACAGTCAATGAGAAGATGTGAAAACCACAACAAACTGTGGATACATAGTTTACTGCTAACTGAACGCTTGAAAGAGCTGTGCCTAAAGACATGACTAAAATCATCATGCTATTAATGTCCGGAGTTAGGAATACTTCGCTGATTTGTAGGTTTGGAATTCAAGATATTGGTGGTGTTCTTTTCTATATGATTTGCAATTTTATAGTAATACAACGACTGTGCCGCCGGAGAATAGTTACACGAGTTATAAAACATGTCCACGCTCGTTAAAATTTTAATATGTACAGTTAATAGGAAGACATAAATCATAAACCCGTACTCTTTTACGTAGTTTCATAATACATTTTATTGTATTTATTTTTTTTGCATTGAGAATATGTACCGCGTAGAACTGAAGGTAGGCTTTCATAGGACGAAGCTTCACTAAAGGTTTGTGGCACGTGGTTCTTTCTACGGTAAAACTGCTTCATCACCGCGAACAATAGAGGTGTCGTTAACTCTGTATAATGAGCTAGTCTTCTCTCCATACATCAGAATATGGCTTGTCATTATTATCACCCCCATCAGGAACTATTATGTTATAACAAACAGCCGATACAGAACATATTGACGATCCTGTATCAAGATAGGGCGCTTATCACCGATACTCCATAGTTCTTACTTCTGCATGCTACAGAAGTTAATAATACTAAGCGTGCCTCATTTGAGCTGACTAGATTTCATATTGAAACATAAATAATATTAACAAGTAACGCTGATGTCACAGCAATCGCACTTGTGTTTAGTAATATGAAGCATTATTCAGCAGTGTGTACGTTGCTATGTGAAATCCTGCTTTCACTTCAAATTTATTAATGTGAAGGTATTAAAATAAATACTCCGACCTAGAATATAAAAAATAAGTTTCATAAAGACAGCAAAAATAGAACACGCGTGATGTAAAGGGAAGCGGTTTGGTGCTTTTTGTTACGTAATTTATTTTTAAAAGTTGTGATACAGTGTACATTTAAATTATCAACCCGCTTAAATTTGCATAACATGTTTTTTAAATTTTTATCTATTTTTTATTTAATCTCCTTAGATACATATTTTACGGCAACTTCAAAAAGTAATATAGGCGTATTATAATTAATACAAGGTTTTTCCTTGCGGTTAATAAGAAGACTGGTAGCTAGAGCCATGAACTTTTCGAGAAAAGAATTTCGCCCCAGTTTGTTTCAGTGACTTACTTTCACACCTGCAACTATGCTTCATGGTTATTGGCAGAGTGACTGTGTGAAGGGACGTCTGTCATTTGACTGAGCCAATCACAATGAGGTCATTATAACACAACACGTCTTTGATTTGTGTGAAGGACCTCATGCCACGTAAGAGTTAAACATCCAATCACTGACCATGAAGCAGAAATGCAGATGAGCTCGTGAGACACTGACACAAACTGGGGCAAAATTCTTTTCGCGAAAAGTTCATGGTCCTAAATATAATGTACTAGTAACGACTTGGGGTATACGGAATCAAACTTAAATTGATTTTCCCTGGGCGAGAGTAATATATATATATATATATATATATATATATATATATTTATATTTTTTTTTTTTTTTTTTTTTTTTTTTTTTTTTTTTTTTTTTTTTTTTTTTTTTTTTTTTTTTTTCGAAAATTTTGATACAGAAAATTGTTTCATTCTAGGAAACTAACAGAAATCTAAGTAACTCAAGTCATTAAATAAAACTTTTCTCTCTTCTTCTTCTTCTCTCTCTCTCTCGTTGATTTTGGTAGGATGTAAAGCACATGTTCTGAAGCTGGCATTCTGAAAATGTGCGTGAATATTTAAAATCCTCACAAATTTGTCATAAATGCAGCTGCAGCTACCAAGTTTGTTTACACGACTCGTAACTTGAAGCAGGTAACCACAGCGTCCACTCTAAAAGGCACCGTATGCATTCTGGAATTTAATTTACGATTGCTAACTTTATTTTAGTTGAGATTACTGCAAATTTCTTATTTTAGCACTGTTGCACTGCACGAATGCCTTATGATTAGGTTACCAATTTCTAAACAAGCATTACTTACTTACTCTGAAACAGTATGAATCTATTAACGATTTATTAACAATATTTGGGTGATTTCATCATAATTATTGCCTAGAAGTTTTGGATTTATTAGGTTATCGTAAGGTTAGGTAATTTATTTATTAGAGAGTTATATTTATGTACAGAGACATGCAAATTTTAAGTTTTTACTAGAGCCACGATTTTATAGCGAAAAGATGTTTGCAACATTTTGTTTCAATGCGTCATGTGCACATCTGATACTCTGCTAGGTCGTCTGTGATTGGATGATTTTACTATCACTTACCTTGGCAAATTACAGACGTACTGAGTCACAATAATCTTATTATGACTGGTGCAGTCAAATGATAAACGTGTCTGAAGAAAGACACACAGCCAATAACCATGAAGTACAGCTGCCGATGTGCTCGTGAGACACTGAAACAAAGTGGAGCAAAAATCTTATCGCGACAAAATCGTGGCCCTAGTTATTACGTAGTGACAGGTTAGAATCTACTAACCTGTACTTCCCCGAACATACTCCGTAACGTTAATGGATCCGGGATTTTCGTAACTTTGTGTGCCGGCATTTGAGGATTGTGGAAATTTTACAGCTTACCTTACATAATTGGTTGAAAAGTCCTGCAGGCATGCCACACAAACTGTGGGACAACAGCAGAAGCACAGACCAAATAGTAAAACAGACGTGAAATGACTAGATGGATCACTTGTAGGACCATGTATATTTTGCGAAAAAAAATTTTGCCTCCCCCCCCCCCCCAATTTTATGTCAGTGCCTTACGTACACATCTGCAGCTGTGCTTCATTGTTATTAGCAGCGTGTCTGTGTGAAGTGTCGTCTCTCATTTGACTGAGCCAACCACAGCAAGGTTACTACGACACCACACGTATGTTATTTGTAGGGACTGGAAATTTCGCGAAAAGATTTTTGCCCCACTTTGTTTCAGTGTCTTACGTACGCACCTGCATCTCGGCTTTGTGGTCAGTGATTGGACGCCGTAACTCCCATTGTCTGGACTTTAAACCCGCAAATCACAGACGTGATGTGTGGCAGTTATCCATGCACTTATTGGCACAGTCAAATGAATAACGACTCTGCACATAAAACATTCTGTCAATAGCCATGAAGTTGAGCTGCAGGTGTGCACGTAAGACACTGAAACAAAGTGGGGCAAAAATCTTTTCACCAAAATCCCTGTCCCTAGTTACCTGCTGGTAGAAGCCCAAGATACTAATGTTAAAACATCCTGTATTTGACTATGAATCATAACTGCAGATGTAAGACACTGAAATATTCTGGGACAAAATTATTTTCGCGAAAAGTTCATGACTTACTTATTTGATACGGTAAACTTCGCCGCTTGTTGGCTGCCCGAGGTTGTTGATACCAGCCCCGTGTATGTTTGGCTCCTGCATGTTACGGCAGGTTTCCTGTTGGCCTGGCTGCCGACTAGCAGGGCAGCCGCCTTAAGCTGATTGGCGGCAGGTGTTTTCCCCGTGTTGCTGGCCATTGAAGCTGTTTTGCTGATTGGTGTGACACAGTTTGCCTTCCTATCGCCTTTTTCACTTCTGTATTACTAAGTATTCTAAGGCAGAACCTAGCTGAGCACGCAGTAACTTGGTGTCCAGACTCTTGTCAGATTCTAACGCAAAAATTGCGGCTCCTAAGAGCCAGTGATTTGTGGTGAAAAGAATTTTGCAACAACATGTTTCAATGCCTTATGTTCACGGCTTCAGATCTGCTTTATGGTCAGTGATTTGAAGTTTTGAACTCTCAGCAGCTAGGGTTTTTACCGCTAATCACAGGCGTATAGTTTCGTAGTAAACATATTTTGATTAGCACAGTCAAATGAGCCACGCCTCTGCAATAATAACGTTCTGCCTATAACCATGAGGCAGAGCTGCAGATATGCATGTATAGGGCATTGAAACAAATTGTTGCAAATCTCTTTTCACCAAAAATCACTGCCTTTACGCGATCCCTATTATTATATTGTTACAAGTTGGACAACATACGCTCAGGAATGGGGTTATTTGGTTAAATAAAAGAAAAAGAGTAAATATATCTAATTTATTTACAACTCTCTAAACCATTGTATTAGTGATCAAAAGGGACTTGAAAAATTCGTGTTTTATTTTGGTCACACTCAAGATTTGAAACTACTCTCAGTTCGTGTCACTTCTCACGAGTCAAAGGTGGAAATTCGACACCGGCGGAGACTCCTCTTGATACAACAGCCTCTGGTCCTGTACGACCTGGATGTAACCCTGGAGCTTGTTCTCGGGACGCGCGTCTCGCTTAGCGTGGCTGAGTGCTTTTTAATTAACGCCGGACGACAGTTCGCAGCTCCAGCCCGTCTTTGGAACCGCTACCTCTCTGGCTAACTGTTCCACCGTGGCCACTCTGTCGAGGGAAATTAGCAAAAAACTTACGGACGCAGTGTCGCCGCGATTCATAGGCACCAACCGTGCGGGCAAAAAATAAGGAAAAGCTTTCTGCGACGGTGAATGCAAAACGCGTCGGTATTCGAGGTATTCCAGCGACTGTTGTGCTTAAGAATAGCTGCGTGTACAGAATATAAACAACGTAGTTGTCTGTTCTTATATTAGCCATCTCGGTACGTTTATTTAGGGCCTACTTAAACAAAATAGGCCTACCCTTGCTACAGCATAACTTTGGTTGTTGCAAAGATTTTTTTTTTTGTTTAAAATTGAACCACTTCAAAAAACCTTAGCCGCGAAGAACGGCTTTGTTTAAAATGTATACATAACCGACAAAAGAGAATCGTGTGGACGTTAAAATATTCCTTAATGCTGGAGACATATTCAGGCTCTTGACAGCAGAATAAATGCAAAAAATACTGAAAAGCGAAACTTGACGTTTGTAAATATAAATATATGTAAATGCTAGGATGTTCATGCATAGAAACACGTAAATGACGTGGGTTCAACAACTTCCTGGCTAGACTCCACAGTCCTGTACACATACACTCTGTCCTCAGCTACTTGTATATTGGATGCTGCTACAATGAGTGGTATCACTGTAGTCAGTGAGTATTCTAGTGCAGGTTTGCTATTGGTTCACAGTCCTCAAGGCCAAGTTAAATATACAGCAACCACATCTCGAAAGTAAGACACACGGACATGACATGAAACTATAAATAACTTCTCTTCAAATTATTCCACGAAGTCCCCGGGTCTGTGTTCATTTGTCATGCGACATTGATGTTTTCGTTACATGGCCAAATAATAAAATCAGTTCAAATTATTGTTAGATAAAAACCCAAACTTTAGGGGAGGGGGGTGATTCCTCGTTGAAAAGTAAGAAGAAAATATAAAGGACACTTTTCAGCTAAGTAAATGTTAACAGGTTAAGCTGTAAGACCATTAAAATCGAGTTCAAAAATATGTTTAGCAACTCTGTGGGGGATTTTAACTGGGATATTTCTTTACTCTGTAAATAAATCATCCTTATAGGCGGTTCGGAATAAAGTGATCACTCTAAAAATCCCTTCTCAAGTTCTATTTTCAGCTAATTCGTATATTTCCGCGTTTAACGGCTAACAACGGGAAATGTCTAACCTCTCTGGACACGTCACTTGATGTTTGCGCGTATAAGATGAATTGTGCAATCAGTAAGTACCTATATAGTTCGATAGAAAAAAGTTTATTAGTTATATAAAATACAATTATGTCGATTTCGGTTGATTTTGTTTCAGAATTGTTGTTGCATTTAAATAGGAAAATACGCGGAACTATATAGCGTAATTTCGCTGCCAACCATACAAGCAGTAAGAGGACTGTGTGTAATTTTGAATTATATGTAACGGCTAGTGATATTTTTCAAAGGTTAAATTTTTAGTGCTCACTTTATCCCGAACGACCTATAGCTAGAGCCCACGATTTTTGGTGAAAAGATTTCTGCAACAGTTTGTTTCAATGTCTTACGTGCACATCTGCAGGTCTGCTTCTTGATTATTGGCAGAATGTACAATTGCACAGGCGTGGCTCATTCGACTGTGCCAACAGGAACAAGGTTACTGCAACATCACTCGTCTGTGATTTGAGGGTAAAACCACGAGACGCTGAGAATTTAAAATAGACAATCGCTGACCACGAAGCAGACCTGCAGATGTGCACATAAGGCATTGAAACAAACGGTTGCAGAATTCTTTTCACCAAAAATCGTGGGCTCTACGTATAGTATATTTCCCATTTATATAAATAACATACGTGTGTATAATTATTTATTTATGTATGTGTACGCCCTAAATTTAACTTAAAACACAGTGTAATTAAAATGTACGGACATTGTTAAAAACACCGAAAAAAAATTATCCAAAACCTACACTGTCAAGTTGTGTAGAGAAAGAACTGTCGGGCTGGAGGCTACGAATTATTTTTATTTATTTTATTAATTAATACTTTTTAAATCTTTTAGTGAATACACCTTGAGCAGTAACATTTTTAATAGTTACTACAGTGTATTTTTATGTTATTCTGCTGTATGTATATTGACACAAAACAACGCGTTAAAAATCCGCTACTTCTGTCGCTTTTAGTAAATGATTTAAGAAATATATAATCATATGTGGCAATTTATCGAATTTCCTTCATATTAAAGCCTTTAATTACTTCCAGACTAGAAACCGGAAAAATTTTTCAGGTCTCTGCTTCCAGGCGTTTGGTCGAAAACTTGCCACGAGACTGAGAAAACCTATCTTACTCTACCAGGTTAGTTAACGTAAAGGTCTCAAATAATTCTACGCACAAACTCCAAGCCTGCGATGGCAACAAACTATCTTTGCGTTCCAATTATGCAACGAGCACGCCTGCTTTTAAGATTTGCATAACAGCTCCGTTTCCCGTGAGCTCTAACGAGGTAGTTATTGGTCGGAAGAACAGCGCAACTCCCACGTGGTGCAAGTAACCATTGGCCAACACATGCAATAACAGCTGAGAACACTTACATGCCGACATACGCAGCTGGTATTAGTCGCAGGACAGGTGTAGAGGGCGCATATTAACTGAAGGAGCAGTAACAATTACTTTTCCTACCCTGGGGACATTCCAGTGTAAAACAATGAGTACGCATAATTTACGTGACACCGGCCACTCCTTCACCATAAATATTTCCGCTCATATGATGCTGGTTAAGCGAATACGTGAAGTCCTTGTTACTTTTATGCTTCTAGCCAATAAGTATGTTTCCGTCACTTGTTGGTGTAAACACAAAAGTACTATTAGAGAAGATGATTTATCGCGGGAAAATTTGACTGTTTGCTAGGTTTCAACGCATGTAAAAAGATTACTGGCTTTCGCTTGTACGTGGAGCTGTTGCCCTATTTGACTGAGCCAATAAGAATCCCGCAGTTGTAATATTTGATGCCTGCTATTGGTCTGCAGACAGCTACGTTGTGTCAGGTGTATATCGCCCAGTCATACACGCTGCAAGAAACTACAGCGTTTCCAAGGGTATGCTGGCACGAAACATTTTGGCGATATACCATCCTCTCTAAGTATGATTAATAAATAAACACGGTGTACATATTTATTCATGCTTTTAAAAAAGTTCATTCCTGAGGCCACAATAAATTCTGTATTGTATTATTATTATTATTTCAGAGGTAGTATTATAGAGGATTTTCACGAAAATATTTTTAACCACTTAGTTTCAATTCTTTCAATGCCCTACGTACTCATCCGTTTCTTTGATTCGTGGTTATTGGCAACTCTTATTTAACTGTGCCAATTTAAGAACAAACTTACTGCGACATCACACGTCTGTTGCTGACGGATAGAGTCCCAAAACACTATGAGTTAAAAATACCATAGCAAATTATAATAAAATTGTTTGTAGTGTTATAATGGATGCATGGGAAATGGGGTTGCCATTTGTTTAGAGCCATGAGATTGTCACGAAAATGTTTTTCCACCATTTCGTTCCGATGTCTTACGGTCACTTCAGCAGCTGTACTTCGTGGTTAGAGCCACGATTTTATGGCGAAAAGATTTTTGCAACATTTGGTTTCGATGCGTCAGGTGCACACCTGCAGCTCTACTACATCGTCTGTGATTGGATGATTTTACTCTCACTGGCCTTGGTAAATTATAGAAGTACAGACTCACAATTATCTTATTCTGATTGGTGTAGTCAAATGAGAGATGTGTCTGAACAAAGACACGCTGCCAATAAACTTGAAACAGAACTGACGATGTGCACGTGAGTCACTGAAATAAAATCGTGGCCCTATTCATGGTTATTGGCAGCCAGCGTGTCTTCGTGAAGTGACGTCTCTCATTTGACTTTGCCAATCACAATAATGTCACTGCAACACCACACGACTGTGATTTGCGGCAAAAACCCCAAGACACGTGAGAGATAAAACTACAAATGTACTCGTAAGGCACTGAAACAAACTGGGACAGGCTTACATCGAGGAATTCGTGACCCTACCAATCACCGACCATGAGGCAGAACTGCACATGTGCACACACGGCATTGAAACCAACCCAACGGTGCAAAAATATTTTCGTTTCAAAACCGTTTCTCTGCAAATATTCTTTCTTAGCCTGTTGTTTATCGCATTACAGTATACCCCTAAAGTAGTGCCTATTGCAGTAGTGAAATGATAATGGCGTGCTTAACAGAGATAGCTAGGGGCGGGAAAATTGTGCGGATTCAGTGACCCTCACGCTAGAATCCATTGTCCTATGCATATTCGAGCCCCGTATACTAGTTCATTGTCTGTTGTTCCACTGAGTAGCAGCTAGTTGACTAATGGTCGAGGCTTGGGTATGTACAGGACAATGTATTCTAACATGCAGGTGATTGAATCCGTAAAATTTTCCGCCCCCTTGAGATAGCATATTGCAGTCAGTAAACAAGTTGATATTTGCTCGGTAACAGCACAGACTAGATAGTAATACAGACGTGAAATGACGTGGCGGCTCCTTTCATACAGGCGAACTTCACCGATTATTGGCTGCCCGAGGTTGTTGATACCAGCCCTGTTTATGTTTGGCTTCTGCATGTTACTGCAGGTTTCCTATTGGACTGGCTGCCGGATATCAGAGGAGCTGCCTCACGCTGATTGGCAGTAGGTGTTTCCGCCATATTGCTGGCCAGGAAAGCCATTTTGCTGGCGTGTGTGACTGAGTTCGCTGCCCTATCGGTTATTTCACTTTCTGTATTCCTAAATATTCTGTGGTAACAGTATCAACCGCACTGAAAAAACGGTTTTGAGGTGACTGCAAAACACTTTGTCAATATGTACCTCACCAAATTGTTTTGTAGTGACCACTACAATTTTTTGCTTTCCCCAATAATGTTTTGCAGTGATAATCAAAACATTTTGTAACCAGTGCAAAAATATTTGGTGAGGTCCATATTGACAGAGTGTTTTGCAGTCACCACAAAACTGTTTTTTCAGTGCGGCCATAAACCAAAGACGTAGAAATCCCAAAGAGTTTAGTTGATAAAACTTCAGACACTGGATGCATTGTACTCTGATTTTTGAGTATGGTAGTGGCGGCTATAAACTCCCTTCATCTGCGACAAGTGCACATTCGTTGTCAAGGTAAATCTGCGAGTTAACACCTCTATGGTTTATTGTGGAAAAAATTGACTGTTTGCTGGGTTTCAACGCACGTTCAGCCTACCAGAATATTACTGGCTTTCGCTCGTTCATAGCTGTTACCCTATTTGACTAACCCAATAGGAGTCCTGCTATTGTAAAATTTGATCCCTATTATTGGGTCTGCAGATAGCTACTTTGTGTGAAATATATGAGTAGTCCAGTTCCAAAATTCTCCTTGTCCATCACTAAGGAAAAATGAGTTCTGTACAGGTTTGTGTAGCTTTTAAACTTGTACTAGAGATGACGTGATGATAGTTTCTAAAATTGGCCTTATTCAACAACAGATACACTTTGAAAAACTGCTTTGGCCGTGTCACAAATGGGTTTTGGAACTGGACTACTCATATATCACCCAATCATAGATGTCACAAGAAACTACAGTGTTTTCAAGGGTATGTTGGCATGAAAAATTGTCGGGTTACACCATGATCTCTACCTATGTGTGTGTTTGTTGGATTTCCAAATAATTTCTTACATATTAGAGACACGTATCTACAGATTAGAAACAGAATATTTTTAAGGGTTCGGTGATCAGTTATAGGCTAGATTGTACAAGGGAACAGCTGATAGGTAAGAGATATCGTTCATAACCGTGCACACGTTGGCAAATATTAGCCGTTTCACTTGTTCAAGGCTTAGTACTGGTCGATTCAGACACTTGGTTTTCGTAAACCTACATAATTATTGATATTTGGCGATGATTAATTATTATCGCGGAAAAATTGTAGGCCTACTATTTTTCTAGGGTTCAATGTAGTGTTTTCATTTCCGACACTTTTCTTTCGTTACTTGTGAGTTCCTATTTGACTGGGCCAACGGTAATTTTGGTGCGGTACGAATGAACGTCTGTGATTAGTCTGTAAACAGATTCATCGTCGCACGCAACAATCTGCCATTCATACAGGCCGCAGGATGCGACTAATTTGAGAATATACTGGCAGAAAAGATTCTTGTGGTGTTACACCATCTCTACTCGTTATACTTCAAAAGACTTCATCCCATGTGTATTTAGTGACTGATGTCTACAGTTAGAGAAATGAAAAATTCATGGGCTGACTAACCTGCAGGTTTGCCTCTAAAAATATCTGTTTACTGAGCAGATTACATCTGCTCATTGTCTACTCGCTAACACTGTGATATCGATATCACAAATTAGGGCCTACCTCAGTGCTACTGAATCAGCGCTTTACAGGAGGAGTCAATTAAGTCAATGATCAATTGTAAAGCTTACATTAAGGCTCGGGTTTCAGTCGCCTTATTGAATTTTAATTTTTTTTGCTTTTTTTAATTTTAGAAGAAAAATTTTGAATATGCGATTATACCTCAACTTCTATTTACATTTCGTTACAGTACATACCTTTCGATTTAGCTGTTAACATAAAATTACGCAGCAACCTGTGTGGCAAATTTTTTTTATATTCATAATTTGCCCGACAAATTGCGATCTAAGTATGCATTTAAAACTCTATTGCCATGCTTGTGCTGTAACTCAAGGTAAACAGAATTTGCGTGATATATAATCGCCGATTTAACAATTTTCTTCTCAGAATTATAAAAAAGCGAAAAATAATAAAATTCAATATAGCGACTGAAACCGAGCCTTATTTTATAGATGTTGGAAATATAGCTTGTGACCAAACGAAAACGCGAACTTTTCAGGTCTCTAGATATAGTTCTTCCGCGTTGCCAATTACAAACATTTGGTTTCGTGGTTAAATTATTCCTATTGGACCAATCAAATAAGGTACCTCTAAATCCAAAACCACGTGACCAATAACCAAGAGAATGTTATGATTATAAATGAGTTATTAAAAGCTAACTTGAGCTTTAAAGGCGCGTGTCCTTACTGATCCAGTATGTTACAAAGCGAGCTCAAATCATAGTAGTGGTTCGACTGGGAAGTCGAGAAATTTCGCGAATCAATCTACAAATGTTTACGAAAGAACTTAAAAGCATGTATAATTTCTATATCCTAGTGCACGCCCGCACCATTTATTTAGCAGTTGGTCACGTGTTATTACTTTCGAATTGAGGGTCAAGTACCTAGACGTGCATAAGTCGCATACCCAATGGAATACCAACGTTGCTCGAAATATGTCATTTTGAGATAAACGCAGATGTAGTTCTTATACGCATTCAGATTGTTTTCATAATTACAGTGTTACAGAAACAAATCATAAAATATGTAGTTTTTTTTTACTGAGACATAAATTCTGTTGATTACCTTAATGCAACCTAAATAGTAAAAATATTAGTATTGTACTAATAATTATTTTAAATAGCAAATATTAAGAAAAACAAAACATTTTATTTAATAATTGGTAATATATTTCTTGGTGATGATAGAATTTCATTATGTAGTGAAACTAGCCTCTATTACAGAATATGCATAACTCAAAAAGTTGATTGATATTGTGGTTACGAAGTAATCAGCATCCAGGTTCGACAGTGAATAAAATTTTACTTGACGAGGCCGGCCCCCCTTCCGTTTACGACGCCCCTGACTTTGACAGATATTTGTGGACTATACCTTTTAATATTTTGTAATCTCGGTCACAATGCAAGTCGTGTTTAGTCCGAAAATGTAACATGCATGTCCATTTCACCATTTGAGTAAAAAGATTTCCGCATCAACTAGTTTCAGTGTCTTTGATCCACCTCTGCAGTTTTGCTTCTTTGTTACTGGCAGGGTGTCTTTGTGTAGCGATATTTCCCATTTGACTTTACGAATCAAAACAAGGATATTGGGATACCAATACCACTAATCTGTGATTTGCAGTCAAACGTTAAGCGTCAAAAACATCCAATCACTGACCAAGTAGCAGAGCTGCAGATGTGCACATAAAGACCTATCACAATTGCGATGTCCGAAGTTGTGTCCTAGGACAAGAATGCACTGATTGGGGCAGGTGACTCTGTGACGTCACATCAGAGTCCGAAGACATGCTTGGTCCTAAGACAAGTATTCACCGAATCTTAACTTTTGTCCGAAGTTGTGTCCTAAGAGAGAACAATATTTCAACTGATTTTCCGGGCGTTCGTAACTAGGCATAAGACTGAAAACATTGAAATCATGCTCTGGTAAAATAGGTCACAACTCCGGACCCGCTTCGGACATGATAAATGTGAACAGCGAGGGCGAATCTAACCATTAAGTTCGGACACGTCCACTGCCACGGTTACGTCTGTGGACACGGCCATATATAAACAGGCCTTAAGACACCTAATCAAACTGGTGCAGAAATATTTTCCCCGAATATAGGGATCTCTACCCATAAGTAGCTATCGAACGTTCAACAAAGTTATACGAAATAGAGTATATATTAAGACTCGGCATCAGTCGCCATATTGAAATAACTTATTTTTCGCTCTTATGAAATTCTGAGAAGAAAAATGTGAAATTTGTTACTATTATATCAATTCTATTTACCTTGTGCTACGATAAAAGCATCGCAGTTAAACTTTTAACGTACATTTAAGTCGCAATCAGACGAGCAAATTTTTTTATGTTCTTAACTTATATGACTGATTGCAGCTTAAATATATGTTAAAAGTTCAACTCCGTTGCTTTTATTGTAGCGCAAGGTAAATAGAATTGATATAATAGCGGATTTCACATTTTTCTTCTCAAAACTTCATAAGAGCGAAAAATAAAATAATTGAATATGGCGACTGATGCCGAGCCTTAGTGTTGTTCGGCAGACTCTGGAGAGGCGACAGCAGGCAGCGTACGTAGTTGAGAGTCCCGGATGGTTGTAACCTGCGATGCGGGCGGTATCGAACCCGGACGCCGAGGCTGCGGGGAATGTGGGGCACTGGACGCCAAGCGCCGCCGAATTGTTCGCGACCAGCGGACCGAGTCGCTCCTCCGAGTCGTTGGGAAAGAGGCTTTGTCCAGCACGCCGTGACTACCGCTACCGACTTCTTGTGCCCGCTTCAACCACGACCAACAGCCAGCAAAAACTACTGCCCTATCTAGTTCCGAGCGCGCCTTCGTTACGTCGCCCGCCTACTGTGAGTGAGGCACGGCGCCAAGGGCGACGTTGACCGGCTCATCTAGTGCGGCATCGCCTCTACCGCAAGACACTGAAACGGCGTGCAGTTGTAACGTAGATCACTCGCCTGACTGACACGTTCAGTGGTGAGTCGGTGACCCCATCTTTTTATGGGTGGAAAGTTTTACGCAAAGTTCATTGCACGTTTATAGAGTAGTTTCACACGAATCCCGTAAGTAGTTTTTCAGGTATAGCGGGATTTTAAAAGTTGCCTGCCGTCATTTGAGGGGCTCCGAGTGAGTGAAGAGGTTTTGGTCAGCACTTAACATCGAGGTCTTTAGCTCTGGTGAGGGGCGATGTGATGTGGGTATGGAGCAGCGCCGGAATGAATGGGCGGGGGAAACGGGAGATCCCCGAGAAAACCCGCCGACCAGCGGCATCGTCCGGCACGATTCCCTCATGCGAAAATCCGGGGACCGGCCCCGCCGGGAATCGAACCCGGATCGCATTGGTGGGAGGCGAGAGGTCTGACCCCTCGGCCACCGCGGCCCGTGAGAGGCTCCGAAATGATGATTTATAACTACCTTTCCGTCGTCTTTTGAAGATAGTTTTTGTACGTTAACATAATGGGTACACGTGGAGTAGTTTCGTAAAAATCGTATTTACGAACACAGTGTAACACGTTTTATTGTGTAGTAGTAGGTGGCTTCCTTAAGGTGACAGCCTAGCCAGACCTCCGAACGGTTTGCAGAACTTCAGTCTTTACAAGAATATCTGAATACCACTCATCGCACATGAATGAGATCTGCTCTCAAAGTACGTTACACCCATTTCGAGTTCACCACTACTCATTGAAGAACAATTTATACTGGCTGAAAATGGGTGTTTTAATACAGTTTTAGGTATGGAAATCTTGGCGATTAATATTTTAAAGGATATATGCGTGTACAATACATCTTTAATTTTCTATTACGTCATAAAATGTCAGGATCACCACAGAATGTCTCACAGAGGTGAGTTATCGAACAGAAGACAGCACTCCAGTTCAGTGGCATGCGCCTAGAGACTACACTGTAAAAAACTTCCTAAAATGTTCAGGAAGTAATTAACTTAAACGCAGTATGGGACAGTTACCATACTTCCGCCTTGTAAATATGCAAACTGTTACACTTGTTACAATACAAGTCTGGTAACTTCAGTATATGTCTGAATGTGTTATAATACAGTTTATTAATGCTACCTTTGGGTATCTGGGAAACAATTCTACCATACCTACTTTCTTAGCGCTCCTGTACGCACGTGTGGTAAACAAACAAACAAACTATTGTTTTAGAGTGTAGGGTGAGGCGTGATGTACGTGCTGTGTCGTCCTGATCGCTTCCGCATCTCTAGGCCTCGAACACGTAAAATAAGTCGTCTCACCACTCTAGGGAATTTAGTTCCTCCAACTAGCTAACCAATCGTAACATGAGACGCATAGAAACAAAACTGGCTATGTCCGTTTGTCTAAACTTTTTTAAGTTCGCTTTTGAAACAAGTTGGCTGTCCCTTAGCAGACAAATCACACTTCACTTCCATACTTCCACAATTCTCGAGACTGACGTTTGTTCGTTGAATTGTGCCTTACCTAGAAATAAATAGAACGCTTAACTTAGTTTTTCTCTATTTATCCAAACGCTGTTCTGCCACGAATGTTTACGAGGTTGGGGTGCGTGTGTGTGTGTGTGAGTGTGTGTGCACTGTTATGTGAGGCGGACAAAATTTATATTCCTCGCGAGCCAACCATTGGTATTCGCCAGAAATGATTATGGCTTCTTTACATCAACATCGACCCCTCAATGACTCTGTCTACAGTAGTAAGAACTGTTTAAAGGAAATGTCAGCTGTCAACTAAAATTTATTAATTCTTAGTAGTAAACATATGTGAGTTTTATTATTAAAATTCTGGCTACGTTAAGAGAGCGTGGTAGATAAATAATCACTGAAAACATAAATTGATTTGTACGCTTTTTTCAAATCATATATGGATAAAATACTCAATGACAATCCTAGACAATGGTATTTGCCAACTTTATGAGTAAATATTTATCCAAAATTACTAATTCGTTACACGTGATCTCTTGCGCCGCAGTTAAATGCACGAGGTTCCGGCGTCAGAGATTGTGCCTCAGAAGTTCGTAACATTGGAAACAATTTTGTTTAAAACATTGGCTAAAACAATTGTCTAGGATTACTATTGTTTAATTTTCGCAACTTGGCTTCAAGACACCTGCAGTTATATATTAATACTTTTAGCGTTGAATTACGTAGCACGCCCTCTTAAAGCACAGAGACGGACTCGGTGGTTTATTTACAGTTGGTATTGGTGGAATGCTTGTACTATTCTAACCTGTAGAAACTTCGGAGTATAATGTTCATTAATTACTTTGGACAGGTTCAAATACCACGACAGAACTAGAACAGAACTGGTTGTGGCGTCAGGAATTCTATCACTAGGCGACATAATTTATGGTATAACGAATTTGAATTCCCATAGAATGAATACAAGAATCATGATTTAAAAAAAAAAAAAAAATACGTAAATGCAACATGTTAAAATATATTCGGTTGCGCTCAAATATCCCTCGTATTTAGGGCCACTTATTTTTGCACATCTGCAGCTTTGCTTCATGGTTATTGACAGTGTGTATTTTTTGCAAAGGTGTAGCTGTTGTGACTGTGCCACTCATAATAATATTACTGCCACAACACATGTCTGTGCTTTGCGAGAAGATCTCGAAGACGCTGAGAGTTAAAAACAGCCAATCACTGACCATTAAGCAGAGCTGCAGATGTTCCCATTGGGCATTGAAACAAAATTTTGCATAATTATTTTCACCAAAAATCACTGGCTCTACACATAAGGCACCGGAACAAGTTGCTGGAAAATTCTTCTCGCCAAAAACCGGTAGCTCTAATGATATCGGTTCCGAACGAGCATCATGTTCTGAGTTGAAAAGAAATTAATATTGCTAATGGAATAAAATGTAGGGGAAAAATATGAGTATATTTGAGTCTTTTCGGGTATTAAAATACTTATTTGTTCATAGTTGTCAATGTATATTAAAATATTGATCTAAAATATTCTATAGGAAAGAGGGCCGCGCCAACGCGTACAAAACAGTCAGCTGAACAGTTTATTTTATTTATTTGTTTTTACACGTACATAATTCTGCTGCAAAGCCAGTTTGTAACTCTCTGTGTCACATATTCTTATTGTCAATAGCTCAACCAAAAAATATAAGTGTGATTAGGGACCCCTGATTTTTGCGAAAAGATTTTTGCCTCACTTTGTTTCAACACTATACGTGCACACAAGTAGCTCTGCTCCGTTGTTATTGGCTGTGTGTCTTTGTCAGTTATGTTGATGTGCCAATCATAACAAGGTTAGCGAGACACCACACGGCTGTTATTAGCAGGTAAAACTCCAAGACGCTGATAGTTACAAACATACAATCATTAAAAACACTGGAACATCGCGGGGATAGTTGACTGTTTGCTAGGCTCCAACGTGATGTATATAACACTGAATGTTTCGTATCAACATTGGCTATCGTTTATTTGCAGCAATGTTTCTCTCTACAACAGGCCCAGTTAGAACTGCACAGCTTGGACACACAGCGTGTGTGATTTGTCCCAAAACTGCTCACACGTATCACGGTTAATATAATACAGTTTATTGGAGACTATTTTAAACATTTTCGTGATTTTCCAGTGTCCCTAACAATCATTGACCACGGAGCAGAGTTGAAGGTGTGTACATTTGCCACTGAAGCAAAATGGGGCAAACATATTTTCGCGAATATCAGGGGTTTCTATTGTATAATAGATAGCATAATACAAGTGAAGTGAAGAGATTTTGGTCAGCACAGGGGTAACATGATGTGTGTATGGAGCAGCGTCGGAATGAAGGGGCGGAGTAAGCGAAAGATTCCCCGAGAAAATACGGGAGGAGGTGAGTGCTCTATACACTGCGCCAACCGCGGCCCCTCAACACAATACAATATTTGAAACAATACAAAAGATAATACAATACATAATACCAACAGACAATGAAAAGGCCTACAATTCAGTGACAAATATACAGTTAAGGGTGCATCCATTAATTTGGGAGACTCAGGAATTTCACACTGAAAATGAAGTACAGATTAAAAAAAGAGGCACCATTCAAGGTTATGACCTAATACAAGCAACATATAATCACTCTCACGGGATGACAGCAAATATGTAGGTTCGTGAAGTACCGAGCCACACCTAATACAATATAACATTTAACCTCTTTCCTTCCTTTTACCAGACCTCTGGGGTAGAAAGCGCCGTTAATGCTGCTAAATCACGAAACCAACTGGAAAATATTTTTGTATGAGTGTTAAAAAAAATTATGAATATTTTAATATGAAACATCGTGAAAAGTAAATTTCAGTAATTTTATGAGTCACAGAGCTGTGGCTTACGTTTTTTTAAGACATAGTAACTTCATGAAGGAGTTTCTCTGGAATAAGACATTTTGTTAACCAATGTTTTGCTGTGTTTATTTTAGATTTTATCACGATATTTCAATTATAACTATACGCAAAATTAAAATTGTAAATCGTGTGATAGTGCCTAGAATATGTATTGTTAAATGCAGAATAACAGTATGAAATAGCACGATTCAATATTGAAACGCAAAACATGAAAGATTAAGTCATAATAATCACCAAAGTAAAATTAAAAATAATATTTTAATAGAATTATTATCTCTCAACACGTAACAATTACTAAATAACTCCTAGTACCCATTTAGTTCTTAAATAGGCACATAATCGTAATGTAACGTTTATATTAACATACGTTGCCGATAAGTCATAACATCATTAATTCATTAAATGGAAATGGAAAATTTTAACAATATATGTGACACAGCCTCTTCTTAAGTGCTGACCAAAATATCTTCACTTTACTTCTTGGTTGTCAACTTCTCTGGCGACAAGTCTCTGTGTCTAACCACTGGGTCAAGGGTAAAGAGGGGGATTATCCGGAGCAAGGAGGGAAATGGGGCAGTATTGCAACCATAGCTAGTGGTTAGCGGGATGGTTGTGGTAGGAGGGGAGTGCAGTGAGTCGGCGCGGGTGTTAAGAGACGTGGGCGGGAGGCGGTGGTAAGCCACGGAGGAAGGTACCGTTATACCGCCGACCAGGTCACCTACTTCCTGCCTGCCTCACGACGCTGAGGGCTGTCCAACTATCGCCGTCTGTCGTCGACATACAGACACTGCAAGTCCTCACCACAACACCATGATGCCGAGCTTCACCACCAACCACTACACTTTACTGACCGTAAATCTGTATACACAAACAAGTCACAGATACACTTATGGGGAAATGCGTTGCAGTGTGTTCGTAAACACTTTTTTCACGAAATTATTCCACATTTGCCCATTGTGTCAATGTTCGAAGGAAAATACACTATAAACAATGACGGAAAGTTAGTTTCAAACTTCACGTACTACACTCTAAATCTGACTTAGGGAATATTCACTAATTCACGCTGATGGCTTGAGCAGTTTCAACAATTTGAATCAGTGAAAATAGTCATTGTTTAATTTGTGAATATTCACTGATTTCCTTCAAGAGAGCCAACATTTCATAAGTGAATAAGTGAATATTCACTGGTTTGTCCAGTTGTTTTCAAAGAACAGTTTTCATTTATTTAATCAGTAAAAAATTACTGGAAAATCTGTGGACATTCACTAATTAACTTGTGGAATGTTGGCACTCTTTATTGGAATCAGGGAATAGTCACCGATTTCACAGCGGTTTCTCACTGATTAAGTTTCTTGAAACTGTTCCATTCATCGGCGTGAATATTCTCTAATTCAGATTTAGAGTGTAGAAAAAACTGTTTCAGAGCCCCTCAAAATTGCTAAATTTACCTTATACAACCTGTTATATCTGGAAAAAATTTTCACGAGATTTGTTTGAAGCTACTCTAGAAACATGCAATGCACTTCGCTTAGAACCTTCCACCAATACAAAGCTGGGGTCACCATTGGTAGTGTCAGTCAGGCGAGTAATCTACGATGCCACTGTCTTGCGGTAGAGGTGATGAGCCGATCAACATAGCCCTTGGCGCAGTGCCTCGCTCACACAACACTCGGCCAGTAGGCGACGATGCAGTACAGTTGCAATAATCGAGCGTGGGCAAGAGAGGTTACTACAGATAAGGTTAATTCTACTACAGGTTAGAAAGAAAATACGATTTCTAGAGACACTGGAATATCGCGAAAATATTTAACATAGTCTCCAATAAACTGTAGTATCTCAATCGTGACACGTGTGAACAGTTTTCTAGCAAATCACACACGTTCTGTGTTGAAACTGTACAGTTATAATTGGGTCTGTTGAAGAGGGACACACTGCTTCATATAGACTATAACCAATATAAGAGCAAAACCTTCAGTGTTATATATAGTACGTTGGAGCCTAGCAAACAATCAGCTTTTCCCGCGATTTACCAGTGTCTCTAACGATTTCTTATGGGAGAGCTTGGCACAGGGAAAACTTCTGCCACTAATTTCACTTCAATCGCTAACGTACTAGATAAATACTAAACCGTAGTAAAATTTAATTTAATTAAATTTAGGAAGTATATTAATCGTATAATTTTAAAGTGAAAAGAAAACGATTTCGCGTTTAAAATTTTCAATTTAATGAGACTTAAAATCCAGGAAAGCTCTGTGATTGGTCAGTTTGGTGCACTAGCGATACTAGTGCTCAAGTGGCAGAAATTTTCCCTGTGCCAAACTTATAACATTGATGCTTCTAACATGTAGTAGAATTAACCTTACTACAGCCAATAATAACATACCCTGAATATTATATTATTGGCTGTATTAATTGTTCCAAAGGCTATTGTGAAAAACATATCGTAAAATAATAAATGTGAGATATATAAACGATGCTCCAGGAGTATTTACTATTAAAATCTGGCAAATAACACTTTTGTTTACTTGAAAATATCCCGAATGTCGTTTTAGATTAAAGCAAAATGATGGTTATAGGGTGAGTTACCAATGGGATGATGGGAACACATTCAATTTCTGTGATTGGTTAAACTAACGATTTCTACTAGCAAACATAAGCGGTAAGCAGTAACAGTTAACATGTGTAAGCTTCCGTTTAAAACAATGCAATGGAAACAGTTTTAAGGTCTACTGTTTAAGCCTTAATTCTTCGGTTTATAATTGTGTCGCCAACTCCTTACCGCGGCCGGAACGTCGCGTCACAGAATATTTAGGAATACAAAAGTGAAATAGCAGATACGACAGCAAACTCAGTCACACACGCCAGCAAAATCACTTCGCTGACCAGAAATATAGCGGAAACACCTACTGCCAATCAGCATAAGGGGGCTGCCTTGCTAGTCGGCAGCCAGGCCAATAGAAAACCTGCCGTAACATGCAGGAGTCAAACATACACGGGGCTGGCATCAACAATCTCGGGCAGCCAATAAGCGGCGAAGTTCGCCTGTGTCAAATGAGCCATCACTAGAGACCGGAAAAATTCGCGGGTTCACTGACAGGTAGGCTAGCGTCCAAGAATATATGTGAAATCGTGCAGACAGCAGCTGTTTATTAGCTGCTCGCTGACACTGTGAAATGGTCCTGTACTCAGTTACAATCTTATTATTGGCTCAGGTACTTCCAGGAAGAGTCGAGTAGGTCAACGGTCAACTGTGAAAGTGATACAGACCTATAGTTGCTGGAATTCTAGCTTGCGCATAAAAGAAAACGGGAATTTTTCAGGTCTCTAGCCATCACGTAATTTCTAAGGACCCTTGTTTTTCGCGAAAAGAATTTTGCCCCAGTTTGTTTCAGTGCCTTACGTTCACAACTGCAATTCTGCTTCATGGTTATTGGCAGCGTGTCTGTGTGAAGAGCCGTATCTAATTTGACTGAGCCAGTTACAATAACGTTCCCGCAACACCCACGTCTGTGATTTGCCGGTAGAATCCCAAGGCTCGTGACAGTTAAAAGATCCAATCACTGAGCACGTAGCAGAACTGCATATGTGTACGTAAGACACTGAAACAAAGTGAGGCAAAATTATTTTCGCGAAAAACGGGGGTCCCTAGTTATTTCACGTCTGTATTACTATTTAGACTGTGGATGAGCGGTATGCAGAGTTTCGGTCGACAGAACGTTATTTGAAAACTGCTCATCGTACGTGCGTGACGTCTGCATAAGCGTGATATTCAAAATACGTTGAATGCGTGCATACGCGTATACTGAGGCCGCGGTGACCGAATGGTCAGACCATTCGTCTCCAACCAAGGTGATTTGGGTTCGATTCCCGGCTGGATCGGTCCCCTGATTTTCGCATGTGAGATTCGTGCCGGACGATGCCGTTGGTCGGCGGGTTTTCTCGGGTATCTCCCGTTTCCCCCCGCCACTTCATTCCGGCACTGATCCATGCCCACCTCATGTTACCCCTCATCAGCGCTGAAGACCTCGATGCCAACAGGACGTGGTACATAATTCAACGCTAAAAGCATTAATCTATAATTGTAGGTTTCTTGAAGACAATTTGCGAAAATTAAACAATAGCAATCCTAGACAATAATTTTAGCCAACGTTTTAAACAAAATTGTTTCCAGTTGTTACGAACTTCTGAGGCATAATCTCTGACGTCGTTACCTCGTGCATTTAACTGCGGCTCAAGAGATCACGCGTAACGAATTAGTAATTCTGGATAAATATTTACTCATACAGTTGGCAAACACCATTATCTAGGATTGTCATTGAGTATTTTATCCATATTGGCTTCGAAAAAAGCGAAGAAGTAAATTTATGTTTTCAGCCTTTATTTATCTATCACGCACTATTAAATACTGACCAAAATATCTCACTCAATACGTGTAAACTGATTTCATGATCTCCGCCAAGGTTTTGGATGCTATGAACATCTTGATGATAAGCTTTAAGCTTTCGGAGAGGAGCCTACATACCTGCTTAGTGACTTACACCTACCAAGATGCTAGGATAAGACGTGAAGGACGACCTTCAGCGTTCACAATTTTAGGCTTCATACGCGCGCCCAGAAGACCACTGCAAGGGGCCTCTCTAGGTATGTGTGAGGAAGGAGCGGTAAGGTTGCCGTAGACCGGAGTATGTAATGCATTATCGCCTCTACGCGCAAGCCAAAGCTGGCATGCAGTGCTTTACTATTGTCCTTTTTCCTGTGGGACTTCAAGCAGTAACTATGTTATTTTATTTATGGGCAGCACAGTACAAAGTCTAACTCTTGCTTCTATAGTTGTGTTTTTTGAATCTGGCAGTTATTTTTCCTGATACGGCAGTCTGGTAAAGTCATTTTTGGCCATTTTGAAGGGCCTGGAAATTATGTTCCTAATAAACGCGCCGAATTTTTAAAACTAAATTAACATAGTTTGAAGTTTGTGTTTTTTTTCGTAGATATACAGATATAATGTGCGTTAAACATTCTCGCAAAAAAAAGTTTTGTAACTCGCTGCAACGCGTTTCAAGCGCAGATGAGAGGCCCCTTTAAGGGTGTTCAAGTGCGATAAAGTCATAATGTTATATTTATATGAAATAGTGATAGTTTTGTAGACGATACTCGTGAGTACAGTTTCCTCTTACAAAACAATTTTAGCTGGCGTAGTTTTCTCATAACTGTGCGTCAAAGTCAAAATTTGCATGTTCTGCTGCCAAGCAAATAGTGAAATCCAGTTGACTTACGTACGTGAAATAATTCACAGTGATAACATACTATGGGCTACGAAATAGAACACTTGAAAAAAATCTCACGAACTATTTTTGTATTTTTTAAAAATTGCTGAATTTTGCAATTTTGTTCTTAATTTTGGCTATTTTTTTAATATTCAAAATATTGCATTGTGGGCTTTTAAATGTTTTATTGCATAGCTTATGGGATGTAAGTTCACAGTGAATTATTTTGTTTAAGTAGGTGAGTTGATTTTCACTATCTGCATGGCAGCGTAACAAGCAAATTTTGACTTTGACGCGCCGTTTTGATAAAACTATGAGAGCCAAATTGTTTCGTGAGAGTAAACTGTACTCACAAGTATCGTCTACAAAACTAACAATATTTAGTTTAAAAAAATATTATTTAGCGGACTTGAACACCCTTAACCCTCCGATCCACGTTAATTTGTGAATTCGGGTTTTGCAAATGGCAATTATTCTGAACCACGCTGCCGTCGTCTCCGTTACTCAGTGGTCACGCATTCATGAGGGGACGGGTTACACTCCCGGTCCTTCCGGCCATCTTGAAATAGTTTAACATAGTTTACGGAAATTACTACAGGAAAATGTTGAAGTCAGGACTCGATACCCGGTATGTTCGACCAGGATTTTTTTTTTCACGTGAGATTCGTGCCGGATTGGGTCGTTAGTCAGCGGGTTTTCTCGCAGATCTCCCGTTTTCCCTGCCCCTACGTACCGACCCTGCTACGTACCTCTCATTGGAGACCCGGACATTTCGCGAGTAATTTTCGAAGTAGTTAGGTTTCAATATCCTGAACGTATCCAACACTTTCACGATTGGGTCACAGTTAATAGAACTCTTCCTTGAGGACTGTGGACCAATAGTAGACCTGCATTATAACACTCACAGACTCCCGAGCTACCTTGTCACAAATACAACTGTCCACTCACTGTAGCAACAGACAATGTACAAGTAGCTGAGGACATAGTATATACAGGACTGTGGAGTCTAGCCGGTATGTCGTTGAAACCACCGAAATTCTCGGCTCTCTAATTATCATATCACTATAGCCAAATATCATAAAAGGACAATATGGGAAAGAACAGCGTTTTAGCATTGTTAAAGAGCAAGACATTTTATCAACTTGCTTAAACTGGAAACACTAGCAAAACTCACCTTCTTATATGTCTACATATTTTTTTCTGGTGGTTATACACTTACTGACTTAATTTATCTTAGGCTAATAGTATTAGAATGTGTTTATAAATATTTTAAATTTTTAATTTATCAAAATAATAACTAAAAGAGCTTTACTATATTCGAAAATCATGATTACATTTCAATTTATAAATAACAAAATGTAAAACTTAAACTACCCTTAGAGCAATGTGCTACTGTAGAAAGAACAGAACTCATATCGGCGTGAACTGGAATTAAATTACACTTTTCTTGTTTTTCTTCTGACTTTCCTATTTTGCCCTTGTACAATATTTGCTATAGCTACTGGTTTTTTATTAAAAGAAATTTGCACCATCTTGTTTCAATGCCTTAAGTGTAGGGACTGGAAAATTTCGCGAATTCAATTACCTATACTATGCATATTCAAACTCCATATATTCGTTCATTGTCTGCTGTTCCACAGAATAACAGCTAGTTGACATATAATCGGGGCTTGAGTATGCATAGTACAGGTTATTGAATTCGCGAAATTTTCCAGTCCCAACTTTTGTGAACACCTACAATTCTACTTCATAATCAGTGATAGGATGTTTCAAGCTCTCGGTGTCTTAGGGTTCTACCCGCCAATCACAGACGTATAGTGTCGCATTAACCTTGTTCCGATTGGTATAGTCAAATGCACAAACACTCTGTCAATAATCATAAAGTAGAACAGTATATGTGTAAGGAAATGAAACGTGTTGGTGAATAATTATGTTCACACAAATGGCAGACTGATGTGTTTATTATATTCAAGCGACTACTTTAAATTATACTCGGAAATGTTTGCGTACTATTGAATGAATCATAATACTAAAGAATTACTTGCATCTTAATAACTAAGAAATTTCGTGCCAAGAGACAATGGTTTAAGTTTTACAAAATTTCATGTCAAATATTTTTAAAACATTCGCCAGCCTTCTTTTCATATAGTACGTACGATGCGATGCGTACACGAATAAAAAAAAACATTTCGGAAACGAATCACTAAATATCAATACAGGAGAGCGAAATTTCGAATGGGAAAAATTATTCACGTCCGCAAAAAAAATACAGGCAAAATTAAACCTATCGAAATATTTTATTTCACAGTAAGTAACTGTGTCTGTCAAAGTGTAAAGTAATACCTAAAAGGGAGTTACAGAAAAAATTGAAGATTCAGAATGTTGCCAAAAGTGCCACTTTACAAAATATATTTGCCTTTTGTAGAATCACTATTTTTTTCTGAGTATGTCATTAGAAGACTAGGGCAAGTAAAAAAAAAAGACTGTACCACAAACACAGACTGTAACGAAAGGCTATTGAAAGAAGTGGTTACTTAACCAGACATCAAGATCGTGATTTTCAGGTCTGCGAACGGTACCGCTCCAGTCGACTTCCGTTCGATTAAGTTCACAGGGCGGAAAAAAAGGCTGGTTTTTTTCACCACCGTAAACAGTAACAGACTTCGACGCCAGGGGCGCAGCAGTCGTTTCAAGCGGAATGATCAGAAACTCGGAAATTTCGCGTGTTTGCTTTAGGTCGAAAATATTGGTCTTCACCGGTTTCAAATTTCCACGTTTGACGCGTGGGAACAGCGTAGCGATAAGAGCAATAGTATAACTCTCGCCTGGAAGCATGTCGACTGTATTCACAGCGCGACAAACTGGCCTGCAAGGTTTTCCTTGTAGTATTTTTTCCTCCTTTGAAACTTTAATAAGAGAGCGTGGAAGATAAATAAACGCTGAAAACATAAATTGATTTCTACGCTTTTTTTTTAATCCAATATGGATAAAATACTCAATGACAATCCTAGATAATGGTATTTGCCAACTTTATGAGTAAATATTTATCCAGAATTACTCATTCGTTACGCGTGATCTCTTGCGCCGCTGAAATGCACGAAGTTCCGGCGTCAGAGATTGAGCCTCAGAAGTTCGTAACACTGGAAACAATTTTGTTTTAAACGTTTGCTAAAACAATTGTCTGGGATTGCCATTGTTTAATTTTCGCAAATTGGCTTCGAGAAACCTGCATTTATAGATTAAAGCTTTTAGCTTTGAATTATGTACCACGCTAGATGCTTTGTTTCATTTATCGATTTTCTGCTATAACTTATGTTTTAAAATATTTTTGGCTATGACATGTAAGGTATTTGTGATGAATTTTGGAGACCATAGTAATATTTTCGACACTTTAAAAATTCGCGTTTTCGTTTGGGAACAAGCTAGATTTCAAACATCAGTAAGTTCGTGTCACTTTTGCATTTGGGGTTTTACTTATTTGACACATTCTGTAGAGAGTTGAGCAATAATAAAGAAGCAACTAAATGCAAACCTACAGCGAGCAGCCAATGAACAGTTGTTATCAACTTCAGTGCACATATATTCTTGGAGTCTAGCCTATAGATAGTGAACCCGCGAATTTTTTCTGACTCTAAATATTATGTGTCCAACTTACTTTTTACTTGTAATCATTCGCGACAGTTCACGGGTATTGATCCCTACCACGTTGGATTTATCTGTTTCTTCTCGATAACTTCTGTTTCAGTCGATGTAAAAAAAATTTTTGTCACGACAAAGAATTTTTACAAACTTAATCGATTTTCTGCAATTACTGGAAACATAATATATTCATTATTTTGCAACGGGAAACAGCTGAAAAGGAAAAATTGCTTTATTTACACGGGAGCGACTACAGAGGTCGCAACATTAACAGAAACAATGCCATATGGATTCCAAAAAGTGAATGAAACAATAAACTATGCCTTGTCAGCGTGAAAAAAGTAAAACAATGTGTCTATTCCCTGATTTATCATAAGAACCGTAAAACCGATCTGACAGGGATCAATCCGCCTTAAGGGTGTTCACGTGGCAAAAACAAATAATTTTATATTTGTACGACGTAGTATCAGTTATACAGACGTTACTTTTGACTACATTTGCCACTAGTGAAACTTGTTTAGCTCTCATAGTCTTCCCATAGCGGCAGGTCAAAGTCAACATTTCCAAGTTACGGGAACATGCTGGTAACAAAAACCAACTGACTTACGCGAATGAAATAATTTACACTGAAATTAGATATTACGGGCGATGGGCTAAAATATTTAATATTACCGCAATGCAATTTTTTTGTAGTTTTAAAAAATTCTGAAAATAACGATAATGTTCTTTATTTATGGCTATTTTTTTAAAAAATACAAAAGGACTTTGTTGTGTGGTTTTAAATCTTTTAGCATATGGCCCGTACTATCTAATCTCAGCGTAATTTATGTCATTCGAATAAGTCAGTTGGTTTTCCTTATTAGCATGTTCCCATAACTTGAAAATGTTTACTTTGACATGCCGCTACGGGAAGACTATGAGACCTAAAAAAGTTTCACAAGTGGAAAATATAGTTACAAGTAACGTTTATAAAACGAGCATTATGTAATGCAAATACAAAATTATGCATTTTTCCACGTGAACGCTCTTAACATATAATTCCCTTGCAATGGTTCTACATGACAAATTAATGAAAGATTCCATTATTATTTTGTTAGGCAGTTTATCAAGAATATATCCTATACCTTGCAAAAGAGAACATTCCGATAAAATTACTTGAATAAATATTATGGCTTGGAAACTGAAAATACAGGGAAATTATATAATACTCCCCCTTAAGCGATGTCCATAAAATTGTATTTTTGGATAGTATGTAGTAAAGGACAACGCATGCCTCTCGCTTTGCACTTAACGAATTCAAGTGATATTTACAGAGTTATGGCAGTCTAAAAAAAAACTGATTTAACTATTTTGAAGGGCGCTTCTATCATTAATGTTTAGAAACATGGAAGCATTGTTTCAAGTGTGTGTGTTTTTTTTTTTTTCGTAGATAAACATAATATGAATAAGTTAAGAGGTTTCGTGCGAGAAAGAAGACACGTGACACACCGCAATACCGTCCATGCGCCAGTCGAGGACTCCTCTTAAGACTATGCCTCAGTAGACGGATTATTTTAGTTTTCACTATTTTTTAATTCTGAAAATGAAACTGTGAAATTTGTTACTATACAGTGAATGTTATTTCCCTTGTACCACAGTACAAGCACACCAGATGAACTTTTAGCATGCGCTTGAGTTCCTGGGCTTTCGAGAGAATTATTTTTTTAAACCTAGACAAGAACCGATGGCATAAAATTGCCCGGTAACTTTGTTGCGAATTTGTTTTACTGTAACTTAATTTTTCGAGACTAACGACGTACATGTTTTAGCTAATTTATCAATTAAATGGCAATTCCGGTTATTGACTAATTACCCACCATCATGCTGTAATTTATCTCGAAAAAATCAGAGTACGTATTTAAAACCAGTTATAACAAAGTTATAAAGCGATTTTACGATATCGCCTCCCGTTTGTTCTTTAAATAATATTTATAGTCAAAAAGTATAATCTCGGGTCAAAGCAGTTAGTCCAGCAAATTAATAATATTAAAAAATTTCTGCGCCGATCGCAGCCTTGTTACACAATAAAAGTTCAACTGGTATGCTAGTACCGTAACACAATGTTAATATAATTCACGCTATGACAGTTAAGTTCACATGTTCCTTCTCAAAATAAAAAAAAAAGAGAGAAAATTAAAATAATCCGATGACGAGACTGATACGTACCGACCTATGATTTTAAAGAAAAGAATTTCAGACCACTTTGTTTCAATTCCTAATGTGCACATCTGCAACTCATGTTTATTGGCACCGTGTATTTGTGTAGAGGTGTCACTTATTCGATTGTGCCAATCAGAACAAGGTTATTGCGACACTACACGTCTGTGATTAGCGGGTAGAATCCCATGATTCTAGGAGTTGAAAATATTCAATAATTGACCATTAAGCATAGCTGCATGTGCGCACTAAATCATTGTAACAAAGTGGTGCAAAGGTAAAGGAAAGGTCGACGAGTTTTTCCTTTATGTTAATTTCTATAGAGGTACGTCAATTTCGCGGATTCATCTGGCAGCAGCCTAGACTTGTCAGTCCTATACCCCCACTGGCCACAATCGATTATCTATTGGCTTATAACCGTACAAGCAGGTAGCAAGCGATAGCACTTCGTATTATTTCCTTATTTACTACTGGCTTGCAGTAGTCAAACGCGTTTCGTAACAGTCACAGACATGACAATGAAGTATGCATAGTTGGCGTTCAACCTGACCTGAAATGTATCTGCGAAATTTACGTACCTCTAGATTGTATACATTGTTTTGTAACTCTATATATAAGTAGCTTATTGTGGCTGTGCTCCAAGGCGTGCGGTATTAGCAGCGACTATACGCTTTGAGCAGTTGTGTTGTTGCAGAGACCAAGGTGTATATATTATATCTTGCCTCTTGTACGCTACTGGCTGTGAAGTGTTCCTGACAATACAAGTCAAATGGTTCCTCAGACAACTCAGTGTTGTGTATCGTCTCTGCTGGGCACCGCACGCCTTGAAACACTCCACGAGACGCCACTGATACATATATTAGAGGTCAGTTTGATTTTGTGCTGCCTTAAAAACTGCCGAATTGACGCGAATTTACAATTTCTCGCGCCGTAAGGCTAGAGTATTTTTCTGTCAGTACCCCGACGAATGCGGCCATCACAGCAGGAGAACTAATCGCTAATCTACACAACAAGTCTGGACGGAATGTGTTAATTTTGCTTGTGAAATACAAGTCGAAAAATGTTTTCAATCTGTCAGTAAAGTGAGTATACTGGTAGTTATGCTACCCTGAAATTCGACTTGAAAATTGCATTCTTATAAACAAAATAAACTACTTAGTCTTTTATAGTTTTGATATTAGTAATATATAGCGGTATTTTATTTATACTTGAAAATAATTATTTTTATAGTCGATTTTCAGGCCATCAATTCTTCCACTATTAATTCGTATTGCGTACAAACGATTAAAAACACTTTCAATTTACTTTTCCTTATTACATCTCAACACAAACTTTACATAATCTTTCCTAACTTATAATTAGAGCCACGATTTTATGGCGAAAAGATTTTTGCACAATTTGGTTTCAAAGCCTCATGTTGACATCCGCAACTCTGTTTCATGGTCAGTGATTGGACGCTTCAACAGTCACTTGTATTGAGGTTCTACTGACATATCACAGACGTATTGCGTCATAATAGCTTCACTGTTATTGGTTCAATCAAATGAGGGACGTGTCTGAACAAAGACACGCTGCCAATAACCATGAAGCACAGCTGCCGAGGTGCACGCGAGACACTGAAACAAATTGTTGCAAAAATCTTTTCGCGACAAAATCGTGGCTCTACTTATAATGTAAGAGATGATGGAAAATCGCGAGAATGTTTTCCGTCAGCTTATATGCCAAATACTGTAAGTGCATCGTCTTGTTGCACGTGTTATTGGACGATAGTTTTACGTGGAAGGGTTTAGATGTTTATAGGCGAATCACAGACTTTCAGTTGTAGCGCACCAGAGTTATCATTGGACCAGTCAAACAGGATCTCACCAGTAATGAAAGGAAAGCGTCGGAAATCAATACATTACATTGAAGCCGAGCTAACAGTCAAATTTACCCGTAAATAATCATCATCCCTAGATATGGTACACCCAAGAACCAGTGTCCGTTTTTTGACAGCTCTGCTTGCATAGCTTTTTGAAATCCACTGAGCATTTCCATTTGGTTTCCAGAGGTTCACATGCTGCCCAGGGACGTATCTAGGGTTTCCTTCGTCCGGGACAAGAATTGTGGTTTGCCCCCCTCCTTTCCCTACCTTATTTCTCATCAGTCCAATCAATAATAAACGTATCTTACACACGTTATTTTGCGCTCGCGTAAATAACAATATAAAATTATTATAGAAATACATAAAACCTGCACTTACTAGCTACCATTAGCAGTGTTTTAAGTGTGCATTCTACTTATATATACTGTATATTGTAATGTTATATGGTGTTCAAGGTTAATAACCGTACAAAAATACAAAACTAGTAAAAGTCTAAATATTGGTAGATTTTGTATCATTTTACACTCAGCGACCGGGGAAGTCTGCCTCCTCCCTGCCCCCCTAGATCCACCAATTGTGCTGCCAACATCAATTTACCTTCATCGCTTCTTCAGCAAGCTAAATCATAATTTCATGGTGACGAATTATTGAATTTGTTTTTTGAAATTACATTTCCCAGCTGTTAAAATGGTCGTTAGTGGGATAAATAGGGAGCTAGCTGCCTCTCTGCTTCCTCATTAATAATTGTATGTTTTTAACTCTCAGCTTCTTGGGACTCTTCCGGCCAATCACAGACGTGTGGTGTCGCAGTAACCTTGCTCTGATTGGCACAGTTAAAAAAGTGACGTAACTTCACAAAGACACGCTGCCAATAACCACCTAGCAGAGCTGCAGATGTGCACGTAAGGCATTGAAACAAACTGGGCAAAATTGGTTTGGCTAAAATAAAGGGTCCTTATAGATTATCTATACTCCGAAGCATATTCTGTGGCATACGACTGAAGTGTTAAGGACGTTCAAGTGCGACAGATGTCGTACTTTTTTATTTATCTGAAATAGTATTAGTTTTGTAGGTGATACTTGTGATTACAGTTTCCTCTTACGAAACAATTTTATCTCTCATAGTTAGAGCCGGTGATTTTTGGTGAAAACAATTATGCAACATTTTGTGTCAATGCAAAACGCTCACATCTGCAGTTCTGCTTCATGGCTATTGGCAGAGTGTATTCGTAGAGGTGTCACTCATTTGATTGAGTCAATGAGAATAAGGTTACTGCGACAACGCACGTCTGTGTACTGTACTCACAAGCATCGTTTACAAAACTAACACAATTTCATAAAAATATAAAATTGTTATTTCATCGCACTTGAACACGCTCGACGCGTTCAGGTGCCGTAGAGGGAGCGGATAAGTTCTAGCCCACAGGATTGTGGAGGGGGTTGGAAGGGAGAGGGGGTAGCGCGGTAAAGGGGGCGGGGCGCGGTTCTCGAGAGAAACTTTCCACGGAGCGCGCGCGGAGCAGTTTTCACTGTCGGCCGTGCGAAGTGGCGCGGCCTACTTGGCAACACGGCGGGGCCGGACCTTGCACCCGTGCGCCTCGGGCGGTTCCTCGACTGAGGGGCGGAGGGGAGGGAGTATTTTGGCACAGCTGCGCAATTAGCGACTCCTCCCCTGCACGCCGGCGGTTCAGTGTCAAGGCCCCTCCACACGTCGACCGACAGTCGCGAGGAAAGTGACTGCTTGCCCCTGGGCTGGTAGCCGACCCTCTTGACGACATTGTGACAAGGGCCTCCCTAGATAGGATATAGTTGTGTGTATGAGGCAGGAGCAGTAAGGCTGCCACTAGCCCAAGTACGTAATACATTACCGCTTTCCCATGCAAGCTACTCAGATGGCGGGAAGTGCTTTAATATTAACATTTTTCCTATGGAACTTTAAGAGGTGACCACATTATTTTATTTATGAGCAGCATAGTTCTAAGTGTAACGCTTGTTTCTATATTTGTGTTTTTCGAATCCGATTGTTAATTTTCCAGATACGACAGTCTGGAAAAGCCATTTATGGCAGATTTGAGGGGCCTGAAAATAATGTTTCTAGTCAACGTGCCGAATTTGTAAAACTATAGCGACATAGTTTGAAGTATGTGTTCTTTTCGTAGATATGCAGATATGATGTGCGTTAAATAGTTTCGTCAAGAAGGGAATAGTCGTAACTCGCTATAACACTTTTGGAGGGCTGGTAGGGAGGCCACTTAAGCCGCCCGTCTACTGGCCGTGTGTTTGTGTTAGTGAGGCACGGCACGAAGGGCGACGTTGACCAGCTCCTGTGGCGCGGTATCGCCTCTACTGCAAGACGCTGAAACGGCGTGCAGTGGTATCGTAGAACACTCGCCTGACTGACACTTTCAGTGGTGACCCCATCTTTTTATTGGTGAAAAGTTTTAAGGAAAGTCCAACGCAGGGCTCTATACTAGTTTCGCAGACATTCGTCCACAATATTGTGAGGCACGGCAGTCTGAAAATGCCGTTTTCGGCCGTGTTGAAGGGCTTAAAAATGTAGTTGGCAGCACACGTGATGTGTTGAAAGTTGTATTCCGTCCTGGCCTGAAATGTTATTTCTTTTCGTGCGAAACCCGCGTGAGCACACGTGGAACAGTTTGTTTATAAAACGTGTATTTCAAACACACTGCAACGCAGTTTGAGAGACATGTAGACGGGCGCCTTAAGGTGGATTCACAACCCTCCACATAGTGTGCGTACGTATGTACATGTAAAAGTAGAAACACATATTAAAACAAAAATATATATATATAGCTTTTTTAAAAAAAACATAGTTGCAATTTTTAAATTTTCATTTTAAAATTTAGCATTTTTTATTAAATACAAAAACATTTTATTTTATGTTTTATGTATGTCAACATTGTTATACATTGTGAATTTTTTCGGTTTGGTATGTCAGTTTGTTTTAGTGGCGTGCATAAAACCGTAAAGTTCAAATTTTGACGTTTATGACTCATTATGCAAAAACTATGAGAGACACAAAAAATTTCTAAGAAGAAGATTTATTTACAATTTATGTCTAAAATAAGAAAAAATATCTGGTAGAAGTTTTAAAATAAATAAAGACGTTGAAAACTGAGGTGAATCGCGCCCTTACGGTGGTTATATTTAGAAACATGATTGGGTTATGTATGATTTCTAAGTCACCCGCGAATTTAGTCGGTGTCTACCAATTGGCTTCTAATCGCATATGCTGGTGATCTCAACTATTTCATTATATCTCACTGGCTTGCAATCGTCAAATGTGTGTCAAGCTATCGTCCAAATACAGGACAGAAAGTGACGTGTACACATTTGGCGTTCAACCTAACCTAGAATATATGTGTGAAGCTCGCCTCTGTTAATCATACCCAAAATGTAGACGGGTTTGAATTATAGTAAGTGAGATATTTTGGTCAGCGCTTAACGTCAAGATCGTGAGCGCTGGTGAGAGGCGACATGAGCTGGTGCAACAACGCCGGAATGAAGGAGCTGGGGAAACGAGATATCCCCGAGAAATCCCGCCGACCAGCGGTATCGACCGGCACGATTCCCACATGTGAAAATCTTGGGACCGAACCCGCCGGGAGTCGAACCCGGATCGCCTTGGTGGAGAATGGCCTGACCATCCGGCCACCGCGACCCCCCATTTGAATTATAGCTCTTCCTAAATTGAATTCGTGAATTTTCGCGCTACGTAGTCATAATTATTGTACATAGTATCGTAAAGGTTATTTTGTCAGAGAATAAGTGGGCATATATTGATGGTCTTTGATGTAGTCTTATAATTAAAGAATTGCCAATTTCGCGTTAATATTTGCTGACAGGTTGGAATCCACTTGTCTGTACTCATTCTAACACAGTCCGTGATGTTACTGGCTCCAGACCTTCGCCCATTCGTGTGCTCGCACTGCAGGGCAGATGGTAGTTTACAGTTGAGCTTATATCATTGGTTGACGAAGACTGCCAGGCGCGCAACACGAATTGTCGGCTAACAACAGACGAACACACAGTAACTTGCAGTCCAGTCTGTTGTCAGATACAACCCGAAGTTTGCATATCTCTCTTATTTATAATCTTATTCTGCCCGAGGTTCTGACACAGACCTGGTATCTGATTGCCCACTACGGGCTGAGGAACGTACCGTAAATTATAAAAAGAAATTCCTAAATAGTTTTTGAATTTTTAACTCATGCATTGTACCATTTACCATGCTTCATCTTGTAAATAAATCATCGTCACGAAAATTCTAGTAACGTCAATATACATTATATTTAGAGATTATGGAATATCGCGAAAATGTTTAGTGCGAACATACTCTTGAAAACGCTGTAGTTGCTGCAACACATATGATTCTGTGGTATACGTCTGACACAGTGTAGCTGTCTGCAGACCAATAACTGGCATCAAAGACTACGATAGCGAGATTCTTATCGGCTCAGTCAAATAGAGTAACAACTCCAAGTACAATCTAAAGCCAGCAACATTGTTGTAAACTGAACGTGCGTTGAAATCCATCAAACAGTCAAGTTTTCCTGAGATATACCATCATCTCTAATTATATTGTTTCCTAAAAATGTACAGGATCGCTACCGTTTATGTATGAGAAGTAATTTTACCGTAACTACTTTCTTAACACTTCAGTGCACCAGTGTGCAAAATTTACAATTTATTTCCTTCCAGTATGTGGGTAAGAACACCTGAGTTTTGTTTTGCGAAAAGATTTTTGCACAACTTTGTTTCAATACCTTAGTGCATATCCAGGTTACTGCAATACTTCATGTCTGTGCTCAATAGGTAGTTTCGCTTCTGTATTATTACCTGTTCTGTACATTCGGGATCACTATTATGACAAGTATTGCGAACGTAATATTACTATTATTATGCATGTTGATGCTTGACCCGCCTGTGCAATATTGGAACATAAAGAAAGGTTAACTGCAGGAATGCATGACTAATATAAACTAACACTAAAATAAAAAACCGACACATAAAAAAACCTTTAAAAAAACTAATATTATTCTTGAATTATAATTTACCCATACTTGCGTCGAGGAACCTCTAAGTAAACTAATAGATAGTTAAAATTAGCAAACTTTAAACTGAACTAGTAGTAACTGCAAGAAATCTTACATGTATGTGTGTAGGCCGAGCCCAAACCTTTAATACGGTTATATTTCAGTTCAGTTTTTTAATTAATACGTAATTTGTGGGTTTGGTCTTAACGTTAACAATAGTTACCTTACTTGCTGTACGGTTGGCAACGATATGCCGAATGTTGTTACGTGTATTTTCTTAGTTAAATGCAACAATACTGAAATAAAATCAACCGGATTCGAAAATTTGTGTTCTGTTTAATTAATAAACACTTTTTGTTTGACCTCACAGGTTCCTACTGATTGCACAATTTATCTTACACACGTAAACATCAAGAGACGTGTCCAGAGTGGTTAGACATTTCCCGTCGTTAGCTGCTACGCGCGGAAAGATACAAATTGGCTGAAAATAGAAATTTAGTAGGACCTTACTGAGTGCTCATTGTATTCAGAACCAGCCACAATATTGCTAACTTGCGGAAGGGGAAAGTGAGAAGGTGAAGCTTGAGGATTACATTATCTTACGTTGAAGACTATGTGTAGGCCCTATATATTTAGGGTCCCCTTGTCTTCACGAAATGACTTCTGAGCCAACTAGTTACAATGCCCTACATGTACATCTGCAGTTTTGCTTCATTGTTATTGGCAGTACGTATTTGCGGAAATACGTTTCTCATTTGACGGTATGGTTACGGCAATGAAATTTTCGTAAAAAGAATTTTACTCCAGTTTGTTTCGGTGCTTTACGTTCACATCCGCAGTTCTGCTTCATGGTCAGTGATTGGCTGTTTTAACTTCCACGTGTCTTGAGGTTATATCTGCAAATCACAGACGTGTGCTGTTGTAGTACGAATCTTATAGTGTAATTGGCGTAATCTAATGAGTAGAGGTACGTCAATTTCGCGGATTCATCTGGCAGTAGCCTAGATTGCTCAGTCCTGTACACGCTCTGGATACAGTCGATTATTCATTGGCTTACAACATTACAAGCGATAGCTCTATGAATCATTTCCTTATTTACTACTGACTTGCAGTAGTAAAATTCGTTTCGTGACAGCCGCCAGCTAATCACACACGTGATTATGAAGTATATATTTTTGGCGTTCAACCTGACCTGGAATGTATTTACGAAATTGACGTACCTCTACTAATGAGTTATGTCACTTCACAAAGACACGCCGTCAATAACAATGAAGCATGGACACTGATGTGAACGCAAAGTAGTGAAACAAGCTTGGGCAAAAATTCTTTCCGCGAAAAGTTCATGCTCCTAGTGATTTGCGGTAGAACCCACAAAACGCTGATTATTAAAAACTATATAACTTACTGACTATGAAACAGAGATACAGGTGCGTACACAAGGCATTAAAAAAAGCTAGTTCAAAAAATAATTGGCGAAAATTCCTACTGCGTAGTGTAAATTAAGGACCTGAAAAAACCGCGCTTTCTTTTGAACACAAGATAGGAATCAAACAACTGTAAATCCATGTCAGTTGAGCAGTAAACTGTTGTATTATTTATTATTAGAGGTGACTTTAAATCGCTAAAAAAAAAAAAATTGTGTGCCAACATACCCTTGAAAATACTGTAGTTTCTCGTGACATTTATGCTTGTGTGATATACGTCTGATACAGCTTTGCTGTCTGTAGACCAGTAATAGGCATTACAAATTACAACGGCGGAATTCTTATTGGCTCAGTCAAATATGGTTACAGCTCTACCACAGACTAAATAGTAATACAGACGTGAAATGACGTGGCGGCTTGTTTGATATTGGCGAACTTCGCCGCTTATTGGCTGCCCGAGACTGTTGATGCCAGCCCCGTGTATGTTTGGTTCCTGCATGTTACTGCAGGTTTCCTATTGGCCTGGCTGCCGATTATCAGAGCAGCTGCCTCGCGATAATTGGCAGTAGGTGTTTCCGCCATGTTGCTGGCCAGGGAAGCCATTTTGCTGGCGTGTGTGACTGAGTTCGCTGGCCTACCGACTATTTCACTTCTGTATTCCTAAATATTCTGTGGCTCTACGTATAACGAAAGCCAGTTATCTTCTGGCAGATGAACGTGTGTTGAAACCCAGCAAACAGTCAAGCTCTACGGCGATAAACCATCATCTCTATTTGTTACCGCTTCGTATGAAGGTATCTGAGACAATTATACATTAGTAGAGCCAGGATTTTATGGCGAAAAGATTTTTGCAACGTTTGGTTTCAACGCGTCATGTGCACATCTGCAGCTCTGCTAGATTGTTTGTGATTGGATGATTTTTCCCTCACTTACCTTGGCAAATTACATACGTAAGGAGTCACAATAATCTTATTCTGATTGGTGCAGTCAAATGAGAAACGTGTCTGAGCAAAAACACGCTGCCAATAACCTCGAAGCAGAGTTGCCTTTGTGCACAAGAGACTCTGAAACAAAGTGGGGCAAAAATCTTTTCGCGACAAAATCGTGGCCCTATATTTTAGGAACTCAATGCAGACCATATGATGTGTTATCACTGTGTTAACAAGCAGAAACTCGAATGCTCAGATATTCTTGTAGGCCAGCCTGCAGGTCAGTGAACCCGCGCATTTTTTCCAGTTTCTAGTAACGACGATGTCGGCTGGACCGCACGTGAGGTCTCGCAATCCCGACAGAAAACAAATGTGCTTACAAAACACGCGTCGTTTACCCGTAACGACGACAAGCGCCGGGTCGAGGCACACAAGCAACTCTTGGTTTCTCTTCGACACAGGAGTCGAGCACGAAGTGGCGTGCACAATCGGCCGCGGTGGAACGACAGCGGCAAATCTCTTGCCGTTAACCTGGGGTACTTGCAGGGCTCGCATCATCGTGATTATTGCGACACTACGCGCAGTGGCGTACCGTGGTAGCGTTCCAAGGCGTGAGGTGCTAAACCCAGCTCTGACACAGACTAAATAGTAATGCAGACGTGAAATGACGTGGCGGCTCGTTTGATATAGGCGAACTTGGCCGATTATTGGCTGCCCGAGGCTGTAGACTCCAGCCCCGTGTCTGTTTGGCTCCTGCATGTTACTACAAGTTTCCTATTGGCCTGGCTGCCGACTAGCAGAGCAGCTGCCTCACGCTGATTGGCAGTAGGTGTTTCCGCCATGTTGCTGGCCAGGGAAGCCATTTTGCTGGCGTGTGTGACTGAGTTGGCCTTCCTGCCGACTATTTCACTTCTGTATTCCTAAATATTCTGTGGCTCTGACTTGTCTGTGGACCTATTAGACTGGTGTAGGTACGTAGAGTCTCGAGCATGTAGCATATAAGAGGCAAGGGACGTGTTGTCCAGTTACACACCTCCGTCGACACAACACACGTACAGAGACAGGAAAAAATCGCCGCTTCACTGACCTGAAGGCTAGCCTCCAAGAACATCTGTATATTCAAGCAGACATTATCTGCTCACTGGCTGCTCGATGACGAAGTGATGTGGGCCTGAATGTAGTTGCTTCTTCACTATTGACTTAGCGACTTACAGGAAGTGTCAAATAACTCACGGGCCAATAGCGAAAGTGGCACGAACTTGTAGTTGCTGGAATTATAGATTGGGGCCAAAAGAAACGCGAATTTTTCAGGTCCCTACATGTGTATATTTAGGGACCCCTAATTTTCGCAGGAAAGAATTTTGCCCCAACTTTGCTCAGTGACGTACGTGCACATCTGCAGCTCTGCCTCATGACCTGTGATTGGACGTCTTAGCTCTGACGTGTCTTGGGGTTTTACTGGCAAATCACAGACTTGTGAAGTTACAGTAACGTTATTGTGATTGGCAAAGTCAGATGAGAAACATCACTTCGCAAAGACACGCTGCCAGTAACCATGAAGTAGAACTGTAGACGTGCTCGTAAGTCGCTGAAACAAAATGGGGCAAAATTATTTTCGCGAAAAACCCGGGTCCCTAATGATGGTATATGGCATGAAAACTTGACTGTTTGCTGGGTTTCAACGCACGTTCAGCTTATGAAAAGATTGCTGGCCTTCGCTTGCACGTAGAGTTGTTGCTCTATTTGACTAGGCCAATGAGAATTCCACTATTGTAATGTTTTATGTCTAGAGACACTGGAAAATCGCGGAAATAGTTGACTATTTGCTAGGCTCCATCATTCTGTATATAACACCGAATGTTTTGTATCTATATTGGCTATGGTTTATTTGAAGCATTGTTTCTCTCTACAACAGGCCTAGTTAGAACTGCACAGCTTGAACACACAGCGTGTGTGATTCGCCACAAAACTGTTCACACATGTCACGGTTAATATACTACAGTTAATTGGAGACTGTGCTAAATATTTTCGCGATTTTCCAGTGTCTCTATGTATGCCTATTCTTGGTCTGCAGACAGCTACGTTGTGTCAGAAGTATATCACCCAATCATACATGTCACAAGAAACTACAGTGTTTTCAAGGGTATGTTGGCACAAAACATTTTCGCGACATACCATCATCTGTACCAATGTCATAAGACCAACTGTTATATACCCAGAATCAATGATTTTTTGTGAAAATAATATTTGTTTCAATGCCTTACGTACACGTCTGCAGTTCTGCTGCACGGTTATTGGCGGAATGTCTTAGTGCAAAGACGTCGCTCAGTTGACTTAGCCAATCACAACAAGGTTACTGCGACACAACACGTCTGTTATGTAGATACGACCCCGAGACACTAAGAGTTAGAAACATCCAGTCACTATGGAGCAGATATGCACATGGGCACGTAATGCATTAAGGCTGTGGGTCCCTATTTATTTTAATTTAGTAAGTTTTAATTGAGTAAATCCTGAAAGGAAGCAGATATCACTAAACCGTTTAGGTACATGGAAATGTTGGAAATCGTTTGTACTATGTAGTCTATTTTTTTTTTTTCAAAACACAGGTTTTTATAATTTTGGCTAATTATTTACTTTAAGAAAATTTAATTAATTTGATAATTAACGAAAATTATACAAACTTAGGTTTGAAAAAATTACGCTGTATAGTACAAACGATTTCTTTTTCAGGATTTAAAAAATTAAACACGAAAGAAAGCATAAATACGAACCCATGGCATTAAAATTAATTTCTCTAAAATGCACAAAAAATACGAAGGTCTAGAGCCAATAAATTCACGGAATGTGTTCGGATGAGCATAAGCTAGTGAATTCTAAACTGCTGCAAAATAATAATTTGACATTTGCACGTCCACCAATAGCTCGTTAAGAATATCGTCAATCAAGTGTATACCCCGTCATGCTAGAAGCAAATCATTGAGCCAGAGGCGGGGCGCGTGAAACTGTGCTATCATCAGCAGGCGCCAGATGCCGCGTCTGAGATACGGAAACTGGCGGACGATAAGAACTAGACCGTCTCCTAATTCAACAATTGTATCGTCTTCGTGCGCGAGGCGCGAAAACGGCGTCTAGTGTTCCGAACGTTCGCTTTTTTTTATTGTGCTTCAAACAGTGACCCTACTATTTAATGTATGGAAAGTGTAATGTTAAGGGCGCGGTATACCGGTATTTTCATTACCATGTTTTTATTTTTTATCTGTACCAGATATATTTTTTCTTACTTTAGACATTTGTGACTAAATTTGGCTCTTTGAAATTTTTTTATGTCTCATAGTTTTCGCATAATGGCTTGTTAAAGTAAAAATTTGCATGTTTCCGTTTTAAAGACTACACTAAAACCAACTGACATACAACACTGTAAAAAATTCACAGTGGATAAAGACATCGCAGGCTACAATGTCACGTCCATGAAAACAAAGAATAAAAATGTTTTGTATTTTGGTAAAAATGCTGAAATTTAAAATGAAATTTTAAAAATATGTTATTTTGTGGTTTAACACAGCTGAATTTGTAGCCTACTACATCGTTATTCACTGTGATTTTTTTTTTTTTCAGTTTGGTAAGTGAGTTGGTTTTAGTGTCGTCCTTAAAACGGAAACATGCAAATTTTGGCTTTAACGAGCCATTACGCAAAAATTATGCAAAAAAAAAATTATAAGAGAAAAATTTAGTCACATTTTGTGTTTAAAGCAATAAAAAAAACTGGTACAAATATAAAAATAAAAATATGGTGATGAAAATTGTGGTAGATCGCGCTCTTAAGTTCAGCGCATGATTCTCTATTTTTGTTTTACGATTCCGGTTAGTATTTTTACATGACAGCAGTCTGAAAAAGTCGTTTTGGGCCATCTTGAGGTGCCCCGACACAACATTTTCTAAGCATTAGATCTATTTAAAAAAAAAAAAGGGAAGCGTATTTTGAAATGTGTAGAGCCCCGATTTTATGGCGAAAAGATTTTTTGCAACATTTGGTTTCATTGCGTCATGTGCAAATCTGCTGCTCTGCTACATCGTCTGTGATTGGATGATTTTACTCTCACTTGCCTTGGCAAATTACAGACGTACGAAGTCACAATAATCTTATTCTGATTGGTGCAGTACAATGAGAGACGTGTCTGAGCAAAGACACGCTGCCAATAACCTTGAATCAGAGCTGCCGATGTGCACGTGAGTCACTGAAACAAAGTGGGACAAAAATATTTTCGCGACAAAATCGTGGCCCTAGAAATGTGTTTTCTTTTCGTAGATAAAGATATCAAACGCATACGTTTAGGAGTATATCATAGAAAAAATTTCTCCCGATACACTGCATCAATGCTCGTGTGGCAACTGTATTGGACTCTTCAGATTGTTGCAATAATTATGGTTAACATTATCAGCGGCAATTGAAGCTCCCTTCAGCCACAGGGACTTGCGTGATGTAGTATCGTGTTGTCTGTCTGGTGAGGTAGGTGTTGTCGGCAAGTGGGTAAGTAACATCGTAGAGTAGTAGTGCGTGAGATCTCTACGACTGACATTACCAGGCACGTCACTGCCACTTCATCGTGTGATCTTTTGTGAGGAGAAAGTAGCAAGTTAATTGTGAACTTGCGTCAAGCGAGCCAGTAATATGTACAGAGAAAGAACAAGAACACAAAGACGAACATTGCTAAAATATCTGGTGCCAAAATATTCTCCAAAACACTGGACTTGGTCACAATCAACATTATTAGGCCAGTATAAATTAATTAATTTACTTATTAAAGGTTTTACGTGACAAAGAACTTATCTACGGCCTGGGTATATGTAAAGTTCACGACAATTATAAAAATCCCAAAAGGGAAAAAAACATGGGGGGGGGGAGGCAAACGTAATATTTGCTGTCGTAATTTTATCGTTGAGGAGGTATGAAGATTCACCATGTTGAATAACAGAGTTTTGCTTTCATTAAATGACCTTAAATTGTATATTATGTGTACTAAAATAAATAATATGTAAAGTAATTGTATGTAGACGTGTAAATGATTTGATGTTTGCCCTTGCTTCAAGGATTCAGAAAAGGGGATGGGGGTAATATACCGTTGGCTTCCCCTGTCGTTGCGCTTCTGTAGGATTAAGAAAAGATACTGGAATTATTCAGGGCCTGTATTGAGGAACCATCAAAGCACATGCCTGCAGCGATGTTTGAGACCCTTGGTAAAAGGAAAAAAGATGGCCGGTGTCTGGAATCGAACCCAGACCCTCCCTATAGTGAGACTAGCGTTTTGACACAGTTAAACTGTTTGCAAACGAAAACAAATGACAAAAGCTCAGAAGGGACATAGTATAAAGTGTCTCAGTAGTGCAGTAAAATCGGAACAACTAAAAAATAACGCCAGGCACGTAGATAGTACTTTTGAACCTAATAAACAGTGGACTTTTACCGCTATAACTCACCAAGGGGGAAGCAGCGTCGCCATTTTGGGTTTATGTATTTTTCATCATTATTCAGGTTTCAGTTTCATATCTGAAAAATTAACTTTGTTTGAGCTTGAAATAGGTACTGATGGAATTTTCGACGTCATCAACCACCAACTGTATGCTAGTTCTGCTTCGGAATCTGAAGCCACCAAAAAAATAAAATTAATCATTATTCTTCTCCAGACATTTCTAGAGTGTATAATACTAGCATTCCGTCAAAATAAACTGCTACGTCTTGCTCTGTGCTTCATCGTACCCAGAACTTTAATAATTAAAACCAAATGCACTTCAGTCCTAAATTTAATAAATTATTGACAGGTAGGTATATATGTATATACCCACCTGTCAAATCATACACACGTAAGTGTGTGTATACATTTTCATTTACGTGGACCAACAATATTCAAGTAATCATATGTTGGTTTCCTTCCGACTCTGACATCAGACACCTCACCTGCCAGACCAAGATGCAAAGAATGTAAGTGCGATAATCGGAGGTTGATTGCAGGAAATCATCTTTCACCGTTAACCTTATTGCAGCACAAGAAAAAATAATAATTTTTCAAACCCAGAGTGTACAGTCTTATTAGCGCGTTAAAATTCCCACGCTATTCCCAACCAATATATTTTAAACGAACCATGTATGCTTGTTTTATATGTACATAATTTATGTTTATAGTAAAATGCTTTAAAATGTCACTCCATTTATTCATAATAATATTTACAATGTGTGATGTAAAAGCCTCGAATATGGGAGTGACTATTTTTTTCTAATAATGAAGGTGTAAATTGTATGGATGATTGCAACAGTTCTCAGGTAACCAACAAATTATTTTAACATTATTTTAGAATTATTTAAAAATCTACTTACTGAATAATGTTATCAGATTCGTGGGTAATTTAAACGGACACGAAAAAAATTGTGGAATGTTACTTTTGAAATCGGCTCTCAAAACATTGTTCGCTAAGAGAGCGGAGATTTCAAAGAGCACCATCTAGTCTCGAGCTCTGACGAATCAAGGCTAGTAATTTACATGACAAATTATATTAAATGTTAATGAATATCATATGATTGAAGAACGATGTAATACATCAAATAACGTGTCAGGAATGATTTACTGTGTGTAGGTTATGCATTTGATATGCCAGGTACATTAGGAAAGTAATTTCATTTTTTTACACATTGGTACCTTCCCTCGGCCAAAAAGAATCATGATGTAACACACCCTGAAAACTTCTCACCGCAATGAACATGCCCTATTGCACTGGAATGAGAAGTTATTACACGGAATTGTTTCCCTGTTGTAAATTGGATCCCCCTTTTTTTTCGGTCCCTGAAGAAAAAGTATTGTTGTAGATACAGTCCAGTTTGTGTGTCGGTATTATCTGGACTGTTCATACAACAATCTGTTCTGTAGAAGTAATAATATGATTAGAAAAACAAAGATCCTCTTTGCTCCTACTGCAGGACAAATTGTTGTATGAACATTCGTTATAGTACAGACAAACAAACAGGACTGTAGTACTTATTTTAAAGTAAGTATGCCATCTACAACAATACTTTTCTTTCACTGCGCCTGTCGAATTCTACATATATACCTAGAGACCTGAAAATTTCGCGTTTTCGTTTGGGACAAAAGCTAGATTTCAAACATGTGTAAATTCGTGTCACTTTCGCATTTGGTTCTTGGTTTATTTGACACCTGTAGAGCGCTGAGCCAACAGTGAAGAAACAAATAAATACAGATGCAATCATGTGGTTTCACTGTGTCAGAGAGCAGTTGTTGTCTTCTTGAGTACACATATATTCTTGGAGACTAGCTTACAGGTCAGAATTATTCCTGTCTCTATATATAGTACATCTGACATTTTTGCTCATCTAGGTGAGGCCAACATTGTTAAGATACAGACCGGAGTAATTCACTGACCTGTAGGCTAGTCTCCAATAATATATGTGTACTCAAGTATACAACAGCTGCTCATTGGCTACATGCATACGCACTGATTCTACATGATAGAGCCACAGAATATGTAGGAATACAGAAGTGAAATAGCCGGTAGGCCAGCCAACTCAGTCACACACGCCAGCAAAACGGCTTCCCTGGCCAGCAACATGGCGGAAACGCCTACTGCCAATCAGCGTAAGGCAGCTGCTCTGATAATCGGCAGCCAGACCAATAGGAAACCTGTAGTAACATGCAGGAGCCAAACATACACGGGGCTGGTATCAACAGTCTCGGGCAGCCAATAAGCGGCAAAGTTCGCCAATACCAGACGAGCCACCACGTCATTTCGCGTCTGTATTACTATTTAGTATGTGATAGAGCCTGTATTTAATTTATTTTTTAACTTTTTTTTTATTATTGTTAGAGCGCTCTCCGGGAGGTGTCAGTTAAGTGAAGCGCAATTGCAAGAGGGACACGAACTTAAAGTTCTCTGAATTCTGGCTTGTAGAAATAAAAACACAAATTTTTTAGTTCCGTTGCTATAGGATCTTTAATACTTGTTTTTTTTTTTATCAATACTGTAAACCAGGGTTAATTTGTAACATCAGGGAGTGCATTTGTGCTACTCAAACCGTTTATGTTGGGATCGCTTAGTGAACAAATAAAACATGTAGATGGGGAGAGCCACGTTTATTGGGCGAAAATATTTTCACATTTGGTTTCAATCCTTTACGCGTTACATCTGCAGCTCTACTTCGTGGTCTGTAATTGGTGGTTTTAACTCTCGCTCACGTGTCTTGGGGTTCTTCAAGGAAATTACAGACGTATGGTGTCACAATATCCTCATTCTGATTGGTGAAGTCAATTGAGAGACGTGTCTAAATAAATTATGACAATCTTCAAATCTCCCCCGTACTGCAATAAGCAGGTAAATAGTAAAACCCATAGTTTCTTTACTCAAATTAATTTTAATAAAGTTTTTTTTTAAGCTTCTTTCATATCTATGTTTAGTATTTGCTATTTAGGCCTACCATAATGTTTCTGTTTTATTACATACCGATCATAACGTGCAATATTGAAACAAAAACATTATCCTGCTTCGACAAAGGAACATCAGGCAGGAGGGCAACCTACCAACAACTGACATTAGAGGTGTTACAAATGGAAGCGTACCGAAAACAAAAGGCAATATCCCAAAAACCCCATTCAAAGTGAGTTTGGAACACGGCCTGATTCTCAGTAGGCATTTACGCCACGTTGCTAACCAGCGAAGACATTTTACTGGCGTAGGTGACTGAATATGCCCGTCCTACCAACTAGTGCACTCTGTATTCCTAAATATTCTGTGGTGATATCGTGAAAGGCGACTATGTCACACAGAACGTAACTTAGCAATTAAATTCCTATTCTTGATCTCACCAGAGTTCCAAGTAGAAACGCCCTTAAGGGGCCTCCCTACCTGCGATTCAAATGTGCTGCAGCGAGTTACGACTATTCTTTTTTTTTTTTTTTTGACGAAACTATTTAACGTCCGTTATATTTGCATATCTATTAACACAACACACACTTTAAAAATTCGGCACGTTTATTAACAACATCATTTTCAGACCGTTCAAAATGGCCAAAAATGCCTTTTTCGGACCGGATTCGAAAAACGTAAGTATAGAAACAAACGTTAGACTTTGAACTATGCTGGCCACAAATAAAATTTTGTGGTCACCACTTAAAGTCCTATAGGGAAAAGAATAATAGTAGAGCCCTCACGCCATCTGTGTGGCTTGCGCGGAGAGGCGATAATACGTACGCGGGTCAGTGGCAATCTTGCCGCTCCTGCCCCACGCACACACACGAAGCCCTTCTAGGGAGACCCCTTAAGAGGGCGTGGTACATAATTCAACGCTAAAAGCATTAATATGTAACTGTAGTTTTCTTGAAGTCAATTTGCGAAAATTAAACAATAACAATCCTAGACAATGGTTTTAGTCAATGTTTTAAACAAAATTTTTTTCAGTGTTACGAACTTCTGAGGCACAATCTCTGACCCCGGTACCTCGTGCATTTAACTGCGGCGCAAGAGATCACGCGTAACGAATTGACATTGCGGGGTAACTTTGACAACAAAAAATTTTGGTTTTCATATTGTTTAGTGACGAAAGTTTCAAAAATTAGCTATAAGGATAAAAGGAATTATTTAAAATACTCGGCTCAGATTATCTGTTTATTTACCAGATAACCAAAAAACTAATATTTTGAATAGTCAAATTACGATAGTAATTCTGGATAAATATTTCCTCATAAAATTGACAAATACCATTATCCAGGATTGTCATTGAGTATTTTATCCATATTGGCTTCGAAAAAAAGTATATGAATCAATTGATGTTTTCAGCGTTTATTTATCTACACGCACTCTTAAGGGCGCAGCTACAGCAATTTTCATCACATTATTTTTATTTGTACCAGATATTTTCTTTCTTATTTTAGACACAAAATGTGACTAAATTTGGCTCTTATAAAATTTTTTTATCTCTCATAGTTTTCGCGTAATGGCTTGTTAAAGTCATATTTTGCATGTTTCCGTTTTAAGGACTACACTAAAACCAACTGATGTGCCAAACTGTACGCGTGACACGCTGCAACGCCGTCCATGCGCCAGTCGAGGACTCCTCTTAAGGGGGCCGCCTACCACGCGCTTCAAATGAGTTACAGTGTGTTCGCAAACAGGTTTTTTCGCGAAACTATTCCGCACACGTACGAAAAAAAAACACACTTCAAACAAGGTCGGAATGTAATTCTTAAGACATCATAATCATTCAAACACTATTCCAAAGCCCTCTTACACAGCAAAAAACGGCATTTTCAGACAGCCGTATTTTAAAATATACTGAACGGATGTAAGTGAAACTCAGATATAATCGTACAATGATCTTTGCTACAGCCTTTGACACCAATTAAATTATATGCTCACCGCTTATAAGTATCATAACAAAAATGTATCGGCAGGAATCTTGCGTGTAGTTCAATGCTTGGTTCGTGACGATGAGGCATTTGATGTGCGTTTCAAGGTCGCCCTTACAGCTCCACCACTAGGGCGGCGCCGTTAATGTGCAAAATGTTCTTGCAATTTTTTTTATAATCCTTTCATTGTTTTGTTTCAAATACATTTTAATTTGTACCTAATTTTTTGTAGCAATAAACATTATATATATATGTATATATATATATATGTATATATATATATATATATATATTTATTTATTTATTTATATATATATACACAGAAATATTCGCGTTTTCGTTCGGGCACAAGCAAGATTTCAGACATCTGTAAATTCGTGTCACTTTTTAAATTGGTTCTTGACATATATGACACCTCCTGCAGAGCGCTGAACCAATAGTGAAGAAGCAACTAAATGTAGGTCCAATCATGTGGTATCATTATGTCAGCGAGATTTTTGACCTACTTTGTTTCAGTGACTCACGTGCACATCGGCAGTTCTGTTTCAAGGTTATTGGCAGCGTGTCTTTGTTCAGACACGTTTCTCATTTTACTGCACCAATCAGAATAAGATTATTGTGAGTCTGTACGTATGTAATTTGCCAAGGCAAGTGAGAGTAAAATCATCCAACCACAGACGATGTAGCAGAGCTGCAGGTGTGTACATGACGCATCGAAACCAAATGTTGCAAAAATCTTTTCGCCATAAAATCGCGGCTCTATCCATTGGCTTCTAACAGTACAAACGTGTAGCACGTGATGTCTCCACGACTTGTTTCCTCATTTATAACTGTCTTGCAGTCGTCAAATGTGTGTTAAAACCACTCTTGTGTAATCACAGGAGGAGGAGTGAAGTAGGCCTATACGTTATTGACGTTCAACCTGACCTAGAATCAATACGCGAAATAATCGTGCCTCTACGTATTTGACATTAATTTTCCTCGTGTACTTCGGATCTAAAAATAATATGCATAAATACTATTTTATAGGTAGCTTTATCGTAACTGAGTCAGTCATTTGAAGAATAAAACGTCAATTTTCTACCAAAATAAATATTGGTTGTTATAGTAATTTTGTACAGAGGTAGAGAATGAAATATGGCACTTTACATTGTTTATTCCTGTATTTACCGCTGTACAAAATCACAACACCCACAGCTCATTTTGGTTGAAAATTGACTAATGTTGTTTCTCAAATAACTGATTCAATTATTAACAGTTCATTTTCAAATATACGTCATAAACTGGACATTTATAGCTCTCTCTCTCTCTCTCTCTCTCTCTCTCTCTTTCTCTGCTTCTTCTGCGGGTAAACAAAGAGTAATAACTTGTTCAGCTTAGACTTAGTCCGTTGTTTGCTTGGCGTCGTCTGCTTTTACTGAAAACATAGTGCGGCCCAGTGATTCCAGAAAAAAAAATAGCCTCGCACAGGCGCCAAATATTAAGGTCACGTGACTTCGTCCTCAGTTACTAACAGTAGGCTTCAGTAAATAATGGAACAGTTTTCAGTGTACTGTATAGTGATTTCAGTAATTTTCGGAAAACGCTGACTGTCCATGGCGAGGAATTCTCCTATGTTCGTGGGGAACCGCGCGCCTTCAGTACGGCTTTATCGCGAGCAACGGTTCATTAGTTGGCGGCAGTCACGCTTCGTTATTAATATTCCTGTCGCCTGGCGTGATAGCGCTATCGGCCGCCGAGCAGTCGTACCAACGTCTGCGCTCGTTAGCCGACGAGTAATTCAGTCCACGCGCTATCCGCGGCGGGACGATAAACCCTCCCCCCTCCCCCTTTCATAGATACATCACTCATGCCACGGTCGGAATTCGCAAAAACTTTGGCGATACTAAGACCAGGAAATTCCGAGAAATAATTTGCGGAGAAGTTAGGTTTCAATATCCTACACATGTTCAATATCTTCAAGATTGTGTCACAGTTAATGAAGCCTTTCGGGACTGTAGATAAAAACAAGATCTGCATGAAAACACTCACTGACTACCCCGTTATATTGTTAGATGTGCAACCGTCCACTCACTGGAACAGCAACTAATTGACAAGTAGTTGAAGACATAGTGTACACAGAACTGTGGAGTCTAGGCGGCTGGTCGTTGAACCCGCGAAAGTTCCGGGTCTGAACGAAAAAACGTGTTGGGAGAGCATGACTGGATGCAGTTTTTTGGACATACAAGGACGTTTCGGGAACTGGAATTTGTTCTCGTCTTCAGTCGAAGACACACAGCGTCCGAGAACACGAAGGCGACTGTTTTATTTTACCCGATTCCATTTATGGAATTTTATGTTGTATACACGGTCTTAGAATTACAAGCCTGGACACTAGCCTGTCTACAAATGCTATTGAGTAGACCCTTTTATGACTAAAAGCGCCACTAGTAATGTAGTAATGTTTTAACAATGCAACATAGCTTCGTACTACCAGTGCTCCTAGCGGCTACGACACGAACTTGCTACTCTTAGTTACATTTACGCAATGTTAAAACAACACCAAAATGCCAGTGACACCAATCAGTCATATGAGAGTCAATTTTCGACTCCAAATGTCCGAACCTGTTCCTCTATGGCTACAGCCAGTGATTTTTGGTGGAAAGAATTCCGCAACAATTTGTTTCACTACTTTATGTACACGTATGCAGCTCTGCTCCAAGCTCAGTGATTGGTAGGGCTAGGACTAATTCGCGAGTTCAGCGACCAACATGCTAGAATCAATTATCCTGTGTATACCGAAGCCAGACCATTTGTCCATTACCTGCTACTCATTCAGACAGCAGACAATGAACGAATAGACGGGGCTTGAGTATGCATAGGATATTGGATTCTAGCATGCAGATCATTGAACTCTCTAATTTTTCCTAACCCTATTGATTGGATGTTCTTAACTGACAGTGTCTCAAGGTTCTACCCGCAAATCACAGACGTGTGGTGTCGCAGTAACCTTGTTCCTGTTGGCACAAGTCAAGTGAACACCTTTCCACTAATACACCCTGCCAGTAAGAACCGCAGATGTGCACGTAATGCACCGAAACAAAGAGAGGTAAAATTCTTTTCGCGAAAAATATGGGTCCCTACTGAGAGTTAAAAAAATCAGATGATTAACCACGAATCAAAACTGCTGCAGAACTGTACGTGTACAAGCAAGGCACTGGAACAAGTCGATGCAAATATACAGGATGTTACAAAAAGGTACGGCCAAACTTTCAAGAAACATTCCACACACACACAACGAAAGAAAATATGCGATACGGACACATGTCCGGAAAGGAAACGCTTAATTACCATGGTAGAACTCAATTCCTTACATCTCGTTAAATGTAATCGTAAAAAACTTATCGTGCAGACACTGTTCCAATTACCCAATATAATGTTTCGTTAGAATGTGCGTTACATCTTAGGATCACCGCCAGGTGGGCGACGTGACGGAAGGTAATCGTGACTGCATTGCGTCTCTTCAACTCACATGAAATGATGGACTGGGAGCACACAGGAACAGACAGTACCAGCATTACGTAACACACGTTCTTAAATGAAATGTTCAAAATGAGCTCCGTGAGCGAGGATACATGCATCTACCCTCCGCCACATGGAATCTCTGATGCGCTGATGTATCCCTGGAGTATGGCGTATTGTATCACAGCCTTCCACGATACGGGCGGTGAACCTAGGAAGTAAAGTACCGTATATTGCAAAGAACCAATCCATTGGGTAATTGGAACAGTGTCTGTACAAAGTGTTATTTACGATGACATTTAACGAGATGTAAGGAACTGAGCTCTACCATGGTAACTAAGCGTTTCCGGAAATATTTCCATGTCACATATTTTCTTTCTTTGTGTGTGTGGAATGTTTCCTGAAAGTTTGGCCGTACCTTTTTGTAACATCCTGTATTTTCGGGAAAACAGGGTTCCCAACTTTAACCGAACGCAATCCAGTAACAAATAAGATGGATAGAGACAGAAAAATTTCGCTCGTTCATTGATCTGTAGGCTGGCCTCCAAGAATGAGTGTGTTCTCAAGCATACAGCAGCTACACATTGGCTGCTCGCTGACATAATGATACGACATGATTGAACCTGCATTTAGTTGCTTCTTCACTATTGGCTCAGCGCTCTATAGGAGGCGTCAAATAAGTCAAGAACCAATTGCGAAAGTGCCGCGAACTTACAGAAGTTTGAAGTCTAGCTTGTGCCCAAGCGAAAACACGATTTTTTCAACCGAAATCACTCCTTGACGTTATTGTCTCCGAGCATTCGTATCTTTGTTTACAGGATAGAGGGTATAGTATAGTTGACCTTATATCATTGGATGAGAAAGACCTTGATGCGCAACACGCAAACTGTCGGCCAACAGCAGAAGCACACAGTAACTTGGAGTCCAGTCTGATGTCATATAATAACCCGAAATTTGCAGGTCTCTAATTCAGTGGTGTTCGAGTAAAGTGGTATAAGGAGAGATCAGAAATTTTCGCAAAAAGAATTTGCAACATATTGTTTCATTAGATTCCGCGCACAACTGCAGCTATGCTTCACGGTCAGTGATTGGATGTTTATACTCTGAGGCGTCTTGATGTTCTAACCGCCAATCAGAGACGTGTTGTTTCACATTAACTTAAACCTGATATACTTAGTCGATTGGGCGACGCATGTGCACAAACACACGCTGCCCAATAATCATGAATCAGTGCTGCAGATGCGCAAAGGGGCGTCCAAACAATTTGTTGCAAAATTCTATTCGCGAAAATTTCTTGTCTGTACTTATATCACTTTACCCGAACACCACTGAATTATGACATTTTATTCACGTTGTGTTTTATAGACAAAGTATAGCACATTTCGAATTAAAAATATTTTTAACTCTTACTATAACCGCAGAGTATTTAGGAGCACAGTCCCCCCCCCCCGGTCCCTCCCCCTAAATCGATGTAGCTTTCGTTCCACACTTTGAGAAATAATAGACTATAAAACCGTCGTTATTTCGTTGGTTACCGCCAGTTACCACTAATGTATCTGATACATAACTAAAGACCATTGAATTCGCAGGTTACTGACCTGTTGGCGAGTCTCCGAAAATATCTACGTACTCAAACAAACAACATTGGCTGCTCGCTGACACAATGATACCACGTGATCGAACGTGCATGTCTCATTATTATTGGTTCAGCTGCTTTCAGTATGCATGAAATGAGTTGACGGCCATTTGATAAAGTGACCATCGCTCACAGTTCTTTCAGTTTCCTTTGTTGGCACGCCTAGCATATTCTGTTCCTCATAACGGTAGCAAATGTTGACAGTTGAGTGGGCACTATCGTTTTATGTTTTGAACCTATTTGGCGAAATGTGAACCGGAGAGGTAATATAAGTATAGTCACGAATTTGCTGCGACACGACTTCTGCGCCATTCGGTTTCAATGCCTTATGCCTATGCGGTAGTGGCGTCGCGTGGAGTGTTCCAAGGTGTGCGGTGCCCAGCAGTGACTATACACAACACTGAGTTGTCTGAGGAACCATTTGACTTGTATTGTCAGGAACACTCCACAGCCAGTAGCGTACAAGAGGCAAGATATAATATATACACCTTGGTCTCTGCAACGACACAACTGCTCAAAGCATATAGTCGCTGCTAATACCGCATGCACGCCTTGGAGCACAGTCACGGTACGCCACTGGTTTCTACTGGCAAGTCACAGACGTAAGGAATCACGGTAACCTTGTTCTGATTGGTGTAGTCAAATGAGAGACTTGTTGGAGCGAAGACACACTGCTAACAACAATTAAGCAGAGTTGCCGATGGACATGTAATGCGTTGAAACAAAATTGCACGAAAATTATTTCCGTCAAACTCGGGGCTCTACGTAAAATATATAACGAAAACTGTGCACTTACGGGGCCGGGGTGGTCTAATGGTCAGACTATTCTATTCCTACTAAGGCGATCCGTGTTCGATTCCGGGCGGCGGGGTCGGTCCCCGGGTTTTCGCATGTGGGAATTGTGCCGGGCGATGCCGTTGGTCGGCCGGGTTTTTCGTAGATCTACCGTTTCCCCCCGCCCGGTCATTTCGGCGCTGCTCTATATTCACCTCATGTCACCCCTCACCAGTGCCGAAGACCTCGATGTTGAGCGCTGACCAAATTCCTCACTCACTCTCTCAACTGTGCGCTTCCACTCACAAAACAACGCAATCGAATGGGTAACATAAAAAAACTAATTCTACAAACTAAAAAATATAGCGTGATTTTATCTTTGACACTGCCTTTTATCAAATAAATTCCGGAAATTCTGCGTGCCTGTTAAGAAAACAGCACACCACAGTTCTACAAACGTATTTGCAATTTGTTCATTTCTCTAGTAAAAATGAACTCTGCAACAATTAATATTTATTAGAAGGAGAAAAATATTGCGACTTCAATAACGGACATGTTAGAATCCACTGTCCTGTGTATACTGGAGTCCCGACCATTTGTCCGTTAACTGTTACTCACTGAAAACGAATAGACGGAGCTTGATAGGACAGCGGGTTCTCTAATATGCAAGTCATTGAACTGACAATTTTTTTTCCTATGATACCCTGTTACTACGCTGAAAAAAAAAAGTTTTGCGGTCACCACAAAATATTTTGTCATTATGGATCTCAACAAACTTTTTTGTGGTGACCAAAATTTTTTTGGGGTCCCCAGTAAAGTTTTGCAGTGACTACAAAAAAAAAATTTAACCACCACAAAAAATTTTGGTGAGTTCCACATTGACAAAAATTCTTGTAGCCACCACAGTACAGTTTTTCTGTGCAATGACAAATCTTTCCACGGAAATGCTGTAGCCAAAGAACAGGAACATCTTGTCGGTGAATGCTGAGCTTGAAATGCGTGGCCTACTGCCATATGAATTGGTTAACTTGTCCGGGCAAAGATAAGAAACGTAAACGCCGAAGAACCGTACCTCGACGTTCGTGAACCAACTGTAAAACGTATTTCCGCGAGTTCTGATACTGTTATCTCTTAAACGACTTGCTGGTGTTCTATCGTAATTACAAATTTTACGTGGCCATACAGGTTATTTTTTAAAGGGTCTTTAAACTCTAGTTGGTGGCGAACTTCAAACTGAGCTAGCTGTTCATGTGTGCAAACGAAATTGCGATTTGTTTACGTTGACAAAAGTGCTTTTATGTCTGGAATGCCGAGCGAGACTTGAGTGTTGGAATGATATACACATGCAAATATAATCAGATGTTACAAAGCTCGGTAGTAGGAATGCGGGTTCCATGTGAACATACCTTCTTCATGAACTATTGTACAGAAACATAGCTGAAACAGTCGAATGGTAACTGTTTGCAAACGTCATGTAAGTTGCACGATTACACATAATAATTAGAGATGATGGTATATCGCGAAAATGCTTTGTGCCAAGATAGCCTTGAAATCACTGACACAATGTAGCTGTCTGCAGACCAATACCAGGCATACAATATTACAATATCGGGATTCTTATTGGCTCAGTCAAATATGGCAACAGCTCCACGTACAAGCTAAAGCCAGTAATCTTCTGGTAAGCTGGACGTGTATTGAAATCCATCAAACAGTCAACTTTTCCCGCGATAAACCATCATCTCTAATTATAATTAATAGACCGGAATAATTCACGGGTTCCTTAACCTGTTGACTGGCCTCCAAGAATATCTATGCACGCAAGCAGACAGCAGCTGCTCACCTACTAACACAGTGATGCCGTACTATTATTCAATATTTTGCTGGCCCACCTCCAGGAAGTATGAAATAATTAAAGAACCTATAGCGAATGTGACACCAACCTACAGTTAGTTGCGATCTGGCTTGTGCCCAAAAGATAACACGAATATTTCAGGTCCCTAGTAACTAAATCGCTGACTACGGAAAGAAAAATGTCGCGTGTTCAGTGACCCGAATGTTAATATCCACAGTACTATGCATACTCAAGCCCTGTATATTTGTTCGTTGCCTGCTGTTCTACTGAGTGGCAGTTAGCGACTGGACAAAATGGTCGGTGCTTGCGTATTCAAAGGACAGTGAAATAATTCCTTTCCCTACTGTGGACTAATTTTTTAGTTATTTTTCACGTATTTTCTCTCTGTTGTAGTCCGAACTGCAATCATAATCGTATGGTCTACCGATAACCCTGTGACGTACCATTCATGCAGATTTATGAACTACTGAACACTTAAGAGGGCGTGGTACACAATTCAACGATAAAAGCATTAATCTATAAATGTACGTTTCTTGAAGCCAATTTGCGAAAATTAAACAATAGCAATCCTAGACAATAGTTTTAGCTAATGTTTTAAACAAAATTGTCTCCAGTGTTAAGAACTTCTGAGGCACAATCTCTGACGTCGGAACCTCATGCATTTAACTACGGCGCAAGAGCTCACGCGTAACGAATTAGTAATTATGAATAAATATTTACTCATAATGTTGGCAAATACCATTATCTAGGATCGTCATTGAGTATTTTAACCTTATTGGATTCGAAGAAAGCGTAGAAATCAATTGATATTTTCAGCGTATATTTATCTACCACGCACTCTTAAGGCTACTTTTTTTTGGATGAAAAGAATTTTACATCGACTTTTCTCAATATCTTACGTGCACATATATAGTTGTACTTTGTGGTCAGTGATTGGGTGTATTTAACTCTCGGCGTCTCGGGGTTCCAGCTGCAAATCACATAAGTATAGTATTGCAGTAATCTTAGTCCGATTGGTACAGTCAAATGGGTGATGTCCCTACACAAGTCAGATCTATGGAAGAACATGAACGACGATGAAATTAGTTGGTGCAAAATTCTTTTCACCAAAAATCAGTGATTCCATGAATGCTACGTCATTTATGTGTCGTTTTGCAGTTTACTAAGTTTGCTACATAGGCATAAACCTAGTTTTTTTTTCTCGGGGGCCGATCTCTGTTTCCGTGCATGGGTTTATGACCATAATAATATACACATGGCATCCACCTCGATCACAGATCCTTGTAACATCTATTATTACTTCTTGTTTGAGTACCTATTCATCCAGAGGGTTGGATTGGACCTCAGGAGAGAATACCTGAGCCACGACTAGGCGAGGATGAAGTTACAGTGGTCCACCATTATATTCCAGAGTATGTAGATGAAGAGACAACACACAGTACGGATCCCGGGTACGGAACTGTACATTTTCCTCCTCGACAGGGAATCGTACCTGGGACCCTTGGCCCACCAGTCAGGAATGATAACCACCAAGACAAGCTGTGGGACATCTACTGATTTACCACCTTTATATTCACGCTATACTCTGTTTCGTATAAGTTTGGTAAAATTTGACAGCTAAGTATGTGCAATATTTATTTTATATATTTTGTGATTTGTGGCACAATGCAAGACACATTTAGTTCTAAAATTAACCGGAAATGTCCATTTCACCATATATAATACAATGTTTTTCTTTTTTCATGCCACAAATAATAAATTATTAAAAAAATTTTTGCCCATAAGCAGCTGTCAAGTTTTACCAAACTATACGAAACGAAGTATAGCTCAACTGCTTCACGTGAATCAGAATATCGGAATTACTGTGCGCACTGCTTGAGTTGGCGGATTTCTGGTGGAGAACATCGAAGTGAGCACCGGCGTATAACATTATTACTGTTTTCTATTCGAATTTGAGGCCAATGTTTTTATCCTGGGTTATAACAATTTTGTTATAATGCGGCATGCTGCTTTAATTCTAATTGAAATGTCGCGTTCCGCTCAGGAGCTGTCACCCGCCAACTATAACAGCATACTGTATCTATATGAAGTTTGACAAACTGTCGCCATCTTGTACAAATATGATTAGTTTTATAGCTTATATATACGGTATCGTTTTACATAAGCCAACGATAGGGCGTAGGCAGTTATTGCCAGTTTCAATTTGATATAAATGAAATATTTCTTTAATTTTATGAGTAGAATTGATGAAAGTGAAATGTATATACAGTAGTAAAATGCAATTAATCCGATATGGTTACAGTATATTGCTATTATCGCCTTAATATACAGGAAATCTTTATTTTTGGTTTGGGAATTATTCCTATCTCATTAATTTTTAGACACAAGTAGGTGGTTAAACAATTGTATTGAAGAATAATTTTTTGTCGACATACACACGGGCACAGTTCAATAAATAATAAAATGTGTGATTTTTGCGTATCTGTAGCAAACTACTATGCAATACTTTTAATGCATCACAGAACGGTTATATTGTACAGCAGTTTTTAAAGGAAATAATTTTAAATTTGAGTATTTAAATCTAGAAATTCTCTATTTACTCATCGTTTTAAATATCTTACATTTATTTTCAGCTTAATTTTCTAGACTCACAAGTACTCAAAGTGTAAAATCAGAACACTTTCACATTCAGTAGAATTAAATAACTTCCAAATTGTTTTAATTTGATGCCTATATGCCACTAACATTTCTTTCCTTGTAACATTCTTGCGACAGTCTAACCCTTCTTCTTTCTTCCATGCATGCTCGACCAACTTCCGCATTCAACCTGCAGTTCCATATTTCCAAGGATGGCGCTGCGAACACACAAACACATCACCAACTCTGACACAAGAACGGAAAATACCGCAGGAAATCTCTCTTCAGAAATCTGTCCCTTTAGATGTGTTGTGTACAGTCCATTGAAACATATATGTGTTCGAACTTCCCAATCTCTCACTCATAGCTTCCTCTTCCTCGACCAATATCTAACATAATCTGTGAATAAAGAATGCTTTCTTTGTTTATTTGTGCATGAATGCAGTACCAATTTGTTTATGTATGACTTGAAAATAAGTTTAAAAAAATATTTCGGTTTCCCTGAAAGCCTATTAGCGTAATTTTTAACATTTGTCTAACTCAAGGCCATGCTCTCTAATTTCTACTATTTTAGCGATATTAATTTTTACGCCTAAACGAGAGGAGATATCAAAAATCTGTCAAGCAGTTTTGTTTAAAATCGTTTCTTTTTTTCGTGTTGCCTGATTTTTTAAAGTACTGTGGTTTTAGCTGATAGTGTACTTAACGAAATTATGGTTATTTGACTATATAGTCGAAATTGTATAATTTCTTGGTTTGAAAAAAATAGCTATCACGAGAAAACCATTTTTAAAAAAAGCTGCCAGACAGGTTTTTTATGTCTACTCTCGGTTAAGTTTTAAAAAAATAATCATCGCAAAAAAACGTAGAAACTAAAGCGCATGGTCTTTATGGCTATTAAAATTAACGTCCATGCCCGAATTCATCAGTAGCGCACAAAACCCGTACAAGTTTTTGCTGCATTGATGTAATATTGTATGTCTGTACATTAGTGTTGTTAATATTATTAATTTGTGTCCGACACCATGGTCCAACATCATATTACGTACACGTAAATTATAGTGGAAATACAGTAAGTGCATCTTGTATTGTAATGCAAAAAGACAAAGTGAAACTTCGTCTCCATAAATGACACTAGGTACTGAATTCATATGTTCAATAGAAAACTGAAACATATACAGGACATGTGTTTTTATTTTTCAAATCAGGACTGCACAGGTCTGAATAGTTATAGTAATTAATCAAAGACGCAATACTATCGAAACAGACGATGGGAGGTTCATATGATGTTACGTAGTTCTTGCGTCGAAGAAAAATTTACTATTTTCTTTATTTATTTAGTGCAGTATTAATAACTGATCATTCTAAATCAGCAAACTTTTGGAAAGAAACTAAATGCCATTTGAATGGAAAGTACTTTATTTGTGGCATTAGCAGAATTTTTTGAGCATTAATTATTAAAAACATGAAATAACATAAACCGAGCTGTTGCGTAGTGTTGAAGACGCAACCCTTGTATCTCCAAGGGCCGAGGTGACAGTTGCTATATCGTGTTGGAACATGGTGTCGGATGGTGCATATTTCTTGTTAGTCTGTACTTGGCTGTTGTTCTCCTCTTCTCTGTCTGTCTTCCTCTGTCCTGCCTCTGTCCACAGCCGAGGCCACCCAAGACGGCGCAGTGTCACACCCTAACCACCGTGTCTGTTCTTGTCTTCTCCCACAGGTGGTGCCCGCCGGACGACGTCGACGCGGGGCATGACACGTCGCGAGGCGGCCAAGAAGACGTCCCGCCGGCCCGCCGTGTTCGCGACGTCGTGAAGATGTGGACAGGACGAGGACCCGGTTCGTAGCAACGCAAGTGGTTTGTTTCCCTTACCGGGAAGTCGCGCGTGCACTGAGTACCAGCACGAGCAGAGTTGAGTGACTAGGGAACTGTATCAGAGGTGAGGAAGGTGTACAGTATCGTCAGTTGTGGGTAGGCTCGCAGGCGGAGGGCCACGACGAGGAGACGTGTGGTCGCCCCTAGGTAGTGCACTAGTCCTCGCCGCAGTCGTAGAAGAAGACAGTGCAGTGGGGAAGAGATCGGAGGTAAAGACAGGCGGCCAACTGGATCCCCCGTGGCTGCTGCCCGACGCCGCACCGCCCCCACGCTCCCCGGACGCAGGAGCAGCCAACATGAAGTACTCGACCGGCGGCGGCGAAGCCGAGGTCCTCTGCGGACCCGTCGACTCGCTGTTGCTGTCGTCGTGCTGGGGCGGGGAGGCAGCCGGGGGCGGCGGCGGATCGGACGGCCACTTCCTCGACATGGAGCCCGACGATGACTCCTCGACCAAGGCCACGATGGACGCGCTGGACAGCCTGCTGCTGACGTGTGGTGGTGGCCAGACGTCACCCCAGGGGTCGTCGCATGGCGCGGGGAACAACTCGAACCTGGCGGAGCTGAAGCCGTTGCCGCCGTTCACCGGGTACACGGGCCACCTCAGCATTAACGGCATCCCGGGCCACCACTACCACGCCATAGCGGCGGCGCCCCAGTCGCCGGCCAGCCCGGAGGCCGTGGAGGCGAACAATAACAACACCCAGGTGGCGAACAACAACAACGGCGGCGGCGGCGGCGCGCTCTACAAGACGAGCAGTGCCACTGGTGCCACCCTATACTACACGGTCACCACGACGTCGGCGTCTGACCAGGCGGTCGTGTCCTCCTCCACCGCCGACGGCATTAAGTCCGAGTTCGTGGACTACGCCCAGCTGTTGCCACCGGACATCGAAGACATCGCCGCCATCATCGGTTCAGCCATCGCGGACACCACAGTGTCCACGGTGGAGGGCATGCCCGGGGAAGATCCGTCCGGGTCCAGGGACAGCTGGATGGACCTGGGCGCGTGGATCGACAATGCGTGCGGCAGTGGCGAGGGGGCGTCGCAGGGCGGCAAGGCCGTCATTTCAGCCGAGACCCTCCAGGAGTTCGTGGCGAACGCGCAGTTCGTGAACGCCGGCGCGGAGCACGGCATAGCCTCGTCGACGCTGCACGGGCTGCTGACGCAGTCGCACCACCACCATCACCAGCAGCAGCAGCAGAGCGCCTTCCAGCAGCCCATGCAGCAGATGGTGAAGAGGGAGGGTGGCTCCGCCCACCCTGTCTTCTCCGTCCAGCAGTCGCACATGCCGCTGCTACAGAGGCGGCTGCAGAACGGACCACCCAACGGGCCCGTCAAGCCCGAGCAGTCCTACATGTCCGAGTGCACGTCGCCGTCCTCCTCCACGTCGTACCTGAGCGGCTCGGCCGAGCTGATCATGCCGCACACGACGACGGGCAGCCCGCCGGGCCAGCACGTCGTCTCGACCACCGACAACTCGGCTCTCCTCATGAACGGCCGCTACCGGGCGGGCTATATCAGGAACCTGAAAGCAGCAGGTGGTGTTTCCTCGCCGGACCTGTTGCTGAACGGCGGTTCGCTGGATGGATTGGTGTCGGGCAGCGGGCTGCTACACAGCAACTACCCTCACACGACGACGGCGACCACGACGACACCGAGCAAGTCGAGGAACCGGAACCGCAGTCGCAAGCAGCAGCAGCAACAGCAGAGTCTCGTCTACTCGGCAGATGGAAGCGCGAGTCTTCTGGGCAAAGAGAAGCCGGTACACAGGTGCACCATCTGCAACCGTGGCTTCCTCAACAAGTCCAACATTAAGGTGCACCTGCGTACTCACACCGGCGAGAAACCCTTCAAGTGTGAGGTTTGCGGCAAGGCGTTTCGCCAGAAGGCGCACCTCATCAAGCATCAACAGATCCACAAGCGTGTCGGCAGAGACTGACGGCTTGCTTGAATCTCGTCACCCTATACTACCGGCGCAACTGTGGCAAGTGCGTCGGCGTGCGCCGCACATCCGTCCAATCCCTGCTCGAGACTTGGCCAGCTCCTTGAGGTACACACCTAAACTTCTCGTTGGCAGACAACCTCGCATGGCGATTTTGAACCTTTCTGTTCTCTGGAGTTTTAAATGAATAAAACAAATCCTCCCGAACAAAGCCTTAAAGTTTCTACTACAACAAAAGAGTCTTTCAAAAATTTCCGTCCATCAGTTCAGACATATATGCCTATTACCGAAGCATCTGCCAACCGTGAACTAGGTTTTCTGTGAACCGGCCGTTGAAAAGTCGAGCAGGTTCAAGACGAAGGTAGATAACGGAGGCACAGCGATAAGTTTGAAATGAAATAATGATGTTAAGTAACAAAGGCCGGAACGGTTTCATTTCATTTTGAATTGCGCAGTGTGTCCAATAATCTGAAAAAGTACACAAGGGATGAGAACTAAACTGCGAATATATTGAATGTTAGTTTTCTTGCAGGTTGTATTTTAATGGCCATAATTTGTACTTACAGAATATAACGGCCTTCGATCTCTGAGACTTTTTAAAATGAAGTGAATTAGAAAGCTGGCATACGGTGTTTTCCTTAGATTTCTGTGATTCATGTATTTGTATCGTTAAAAGAAATGTAAATTATTTCCAAGCATCAGCATGACATTTCCTACGTACTGGAATTGTTTCGATCAATAGTATGAGCTTACGCAATTGGCTTAAGTTTTATAGCTGAAGAGCCCGAAAAAAAATTTTGTTTGTGGTGTTTCGCCAGTATAAAAAAAAAGCCATGCTGGTTTGGAAAAAAAAGCAGTAGCTACTAACCCATGAAAAAAGTGCAATTTTACCACTAACTTTATTCGTAGTCGTCTGACTGACGTAATGGGACCTCAAAGTTGGTGTAGGTGACACTTCGAATGGTAAATTCGTTGAAGCAGCGACTGGCGAGTTAGCCAAAGAGTTTCAAATGTTTCTACTTTATTCGACTGGAAATTATTTTTCTTGAACAAAAAACAGTTTCGAATTCGGGACAGCATTTCGGTGGCAGTTGTATAGAAAAAGACCTATTTTTTTTTAAATTGCTTTTCGCGAGCAGAAGTTTGTTTACAACCTTGTTACTTCCTTATGTTACGAATGTATATACACCTTAATTTATATTTTGTACATATCATTTAAGTCGCTTTTAGAAACGGCATGCTCGCAATGGTAGCGAATAGTGGTCCGCTGAAAGTGTTTCACATCGAACAGCACTGTACTTAATTTTTACTGCGTAGGAATCACTCTGTATTACATTGAACTCGTACCTAGGAGCAGTAGAAATGTTACCAAATTGTCTTCATTGTTACTGTCCAGGACTACTTGTTGCTATCATTATTTGTTATTCTTGTGTCGTTACAGAGGATGAAAGTAAGTTTTATAAACTAAAGCGAATTTATAATGTAATATATTATAATTATAAAAATAAATATTTTTGTAATTTCTCTATTTGTTAATGTGTCTGTGTTTTCTGTGAATAAGATCGCTGTAAGAAGAAAAATGTATCAAGTGCAAAGTTTGTTCAAGTATATTAATACACTTAATTGTTGACACTGAATTAGGTACATTTTTTTCTCAGAATCCTATCCATTATTTACAATTATAAGTTAAGGCATTAAATTCTTAGACACTCAGAAAAAAACATGTACACACGATACAGAAAATAATTTGCATATGTGATACAGGAAATTATACATAGTTATTTATATCTAACCGGAGTAGAGCAATATAAACATTGGAAAATACTCGATATTATCGAAGAAATTCATTCAATATATTTCAGAAGATACACACCACTCACATTTAAAATAAATTGGGAAAATTGATACAAGAATATGTAAACTAGTAAAAATGTATGTGTTCATCATTATACTTGTCATGAACAGGTTTCACTGGAGCAGCAGACAATGTGCAAGTAGCTGAGGTCATAGTATACACAGGACTGTGGAAGTCTAGCCGGCTGGTCTTTGAACCCACGAAATTTTCGGGTCTGTACTAAAAGCGAGTAAAGATAAGTCCCGGAACCAGACTTCAACCCTAGTTTCATAAGGTTCTCTTGGAAAGTTCCAGCCTAGCGAGTGTTAATAAATCTCGCCTCACTGCATCCTAGTGACACTTCAGGTCTGGCTCAGTCTTACCGGAGCCACGGCTGTCTTCCACACTTCGACATCCGGTTCTTATTAACGACACGATCCACGACGCTACTTCAACTCCTGGCGCAAAGAAAAAAAATCACATTAATTTTTAAAATACAATTTTCCATAAGACATGAACAAACGCGACAATTTTCAACTCAAAATGTGTGTAGCCAGTCAAATTTCTAGATATGACGTCCGTCTAAGAAAAAGGCGCACGTTTCTTTCTTTTTTTTTAATTACTTCTGACACGTTACTGAGAAATCAAACTTCAAACGAGATATCGCAACGGTATCACCTTGGACTTACATTCGGAAGGACCCGGCTTTAATTCCCATCTCCAGCCATCCTGACTTGTGTTTTCCATAATTTCCCAAAATTGCTCCAGGGAAACGATGGAATGGTACATTAACAAAAACCATGGCCGATTCCCCTTCTAATATCTGACCTTGGGTCATGTATGTTGGGATACCTAATGATCTTACTGTTGACGAGACGTAAAGTCTATTTTTCTCACTTTAACTTACGAAATCATGCACATTTTTTACCTTGTTTTCAACAAAACGTACTAAAACATTCCGGTTACGAAGTTTGCACCCAATCTTATAATAAATGTATACGAAGAGTTTTCTCCAAATATAGTACCCGTACTACTTACGTATTATGCAATAATTTGCATCGCATCGTTTCCATTTCTTAGAAAATGCACGCCGAAAGAGCCCTTATTTTGTACAACGGATTCGTATCATTTCCGAATCCGAGTTATTTAGCTAAATTTCAACAATTTTGACTCATCTTCACTATTTTAGATTTAAGGTATAACAGTTATAATAATAACTATTTTTTGCATCTAGGCTCTAAGAAGGTATATTAGAGAATGGTGACGAAATTGAAGGTAACGCAGAAAGAAAATGTACTGGATTGTTCTTGTTATGACCGTGGAGAACCAATAGGGATCACGCGTTCTGGACGGCTATGAACCAATATCTTCACGTACTTCGGTAGAAAATAACATAACCATAAGTAAAGAGGGGAAAAATTTGTAGGTTCCCTGTCCTGTAGGTTAGCCTCCAAGAACATATGTGTACTCGAGCATACAACAGCTGCTCATTGGCTGCTCGTTGACACAGTGATATCACAAGATTGGACCTGCATTTATTTGCTTCTTTACTATTGGCTCAGCGCTCTACAGGAGATGTCAAATAAGTCTAAAACTAACTGCGAAAGTTACACAAACTTACAGATGTTTGAAACCTAGCTTGTACCCAAACGAAAACGTAAATTTTTCAGGTTTCTTTGAATAAGATAAGATTAATTTAGGTTAGTCATGAAGATTTTACACGTTTGTTAATTAGAGATACCACAACTCTACGTGTAGGATAATACCATGCTAGTACTCGTTCTTCTGCTGCACAACTTAACCTGTACTTGCCGACCACACTAAGCTAAAATACTCGATGGCCAAATGTTTATTTTTGGTTCAGGTCATTGTAAGGCGAGAATGGGGAGGAATACATATGTATAGTGCAGTTTAAAATAATAGTTCATACAAAACTATTGGCAGTGAGTAGCATCTAAATTCGAAGAGAGGTAAGGATGTGATGTGAAGCACAAATCATTAACAGGGACCCCAAATTGTTGTGAAATGATTTCACATCTATGTGTATCAATACTTTACGAGCACACCTGCATTCCTGCTTCATGTTGGTGATTATATGTTTTTAACTCTCAGAGTGTTGATGTTAAACACAAAATGACAGACGTTACGGTGTCGCAGTAACCTTATCCTGATTGGAAAAGTCAAGTGAGAGATGGCAATGCTCAACAGCACGAAGCCAATAACCATGAACCAGAGCTGCAATTGTATTGAAACAATAGTACACAGAATCTTTTCGCGAAAATCAAGGGCGCTTAGCCATGAATCTGAAATGCATATGTGCACGTAATGAGTTAATGTGTTCTGGAGGAAAAATATTTTCACCACAGTCTGAAAATTTTTGTATAAAACACGAAATTATTTTTAGGTGGCCACAATTGTTTAGTGGTGACCACAAAATGATTTCGTTGTTGGCACAAAAAGTATTCAGCGGGGTAAACCACAATTTTACTTTGCTACTGTTGTTTATACGATTAGTACACCAAGGACTAATACATTTGTACATTTTTCTAACGCCATTTCCATTTATTTTGGAAGTTGGCGACCTAATGGGGCACCTGGGGCTACTAGACGAGGTTGAGTCTCCGGTGGATCGCCATTGCCTTCAGCAGGGATGGAGGTGAAAGAGCAAACACAACATCCTGCCCTGAACCTGGGGTGGTAACATCCAATCTCACCGGGGATCAAACCCGGAGCTCTTGGCCCTCCGGCCAGGAGCTCTAACATTTGAACCAGGAGGTCAGACAGTTTGAACATCGCGTGGCTGCAAGTTAGGTAATACAAGCTACATACCTACGAGAATCGGCGTTCCTCCGAGCTGACTGGCATCGCAAGCGACAGGCGGAAGGAACGCCACGCCGCCATTGGGTGCGGGCGACACTGTCGGCCAGCGAGGTGCCTGCTGACGTCTTCCGTCATACCCGAGAGTCGTAGCATCGTCGTCGCTCAAGGACTTGGCGACCAACCGCAGTGAGGTACGTCTTGCTACTTCTACAGTCTGTCTCATGTAACGTTTCCATATTTTGACATTTGTCTTCTTATAAATGTACGTGACATTCCATGCTTGGAACTTTAAACATACCTGGCTTCCTGAAAAGCACGGTCTCCACAATACTGTTTACAGATACAATTCTCAGAAGTGAACTGTCAAAATTGGGAATTTTTACATTTTATAGACTATACCAGTGACGTGTAAGGACATGCAAAATTCCCGTTACTAGTTCTATACTGGCCTTCACTTACCTGCACGGACCTGAATACAATCTGTCAGTTCATGAGTCATGAGTAGAGATGATGGTTTATCGCGGGAAAACTTGACTGTTTACTAGGTTTCAACGTACGTTCAGCATACCAGGAGATTACTGGCTTTCGCTTGTACTTGGAGCGGTTACCATATCTGACTGAGCCAATAAGAATCCCGCTATTGTAACATGTTACACCTGTTATTGGTCTGCAGACAGCTACACTGTGTCAGATGTAAATCACCTAGTCATATGAGTTGCAGTTAACTACAGTGTTTTCAAGGTTATGTTGGCACAAAACATGTTCGCTATACACCATCATCTCTAGTCACGAACCTCTATGTAATGTCTTTTACGTGTGTGGCTGCTTTACAGGGAGGTTGGTCACGCTACAGTGGAGACTTTAGTTATTGGTAAAGCATTCTCCGCTGCAGACATCGACATTGTTAGCCAGGGGCACAACACTTCAAATTCCCAAGGAGAGGCAAACGTTATAACAGTTAGGGTCACGAACTTTCCGCGAGAAGTGTTTTGCATCAGTTTGTTTCCAGTGCATTACGTGCACAACTGCAGTTCTGCTTCGTGGTCAGTGATTGGATGTTTTAACTCTCGCGAGTTTGGGGGATCCACCTGCAAACCACAGACGTGTGGTGTCGCGGTAACCTTGCTGTGGTTGACACAGTCAAATGAGATACTTCACTTCACAAATACACGCTGTCAATAACCATAAAGCAAAGCTGTGGATGTGCACATAATGCATTGAAACAAACTGGGGGAAAATTATTTTCGCGAAAAGTTCATAGCCCTAATAATTGCTATTCTAATTTTCGTCTTGGAGAGTAGAGTTTAGCTTTCATAAAATGGCTTCTAATTATATATTATACAAATTACTGTATGTAGACAGGAAGTTTGTTTAAGGGCGCGGCCACCGCAATTTTCATCACAATTTTTTTATTTTTTATTTTTTTTGTACCAGATATTTTTTTCTTATTTTAGACACAAAATGTGACTAAATTTGGCTCTTATTAAATTTTTTTTATCTCATTGTTTTGCGTAATGTGTTGTTAAAGTCATATTTTGCATGTTTCCGTTTTAAGGACTACACTAAAACCGACTTTTATACCAATCTCAAAAAAATAACAGTGGATAAAGACATTTCAGGCTACAATGTCATGCTCATACAAATAAAGAATAAAAATTCAGAGGAGAGCTAGTACCCTGCCCTCTCCCCATGTTGTTGCTCACATGTTGTTGGCCCATGGGACAGTCGAACGTTCTCTTAACATTGTATTGAGGATAATATGATATAGTGTTTGATATATCGTGGTACTTTATATTCTGTTATGTACAGTTTTGTAAAGTTGATATATTCGATACCCCAGATTTGCCATAGTCTTTGTTTGGAATCGCTACCAGAATATAACGCGAATTTTGCGTCCACCACAAGTGATAGTATCACTTGTGGTGGATAGGGGCCACTAAACTTTTCGAAAAAATTTCACGACTTCAGTGACTAGATATAAACGTCTTAAGGGCGCTGCCTACCTGTTCGCTATAATTCAGAAGTTGCAAAACTGTAAAGGCGATCTTTAAGCGTACAAGAATCCCGCCGATCCGTTTTTACCATAAGTAGAGCCAACGATGTTTGGTGAAAAGAATTCTGCGACAATTTGTTTCAATTTCTTATGTGCACAAGTGCAGCTCTGATTCACTGTCAGTGATTGGCCGTTTTTACCTCTCAGCGTCTCGGGGTTTACCCGCAAATCACAGACGTATGTTGTCGCAGTAACTTTGTCCTGTTGGCACAGTCAAACGAGCCACGCCTGTGCAATAATACATTATGCCTAGAGACACTGGAAAATCGCGAAAATATTTAACATAGTCTCCAATGAACTTTAGTATCTCAATCGTGACACGAGTGAACAGTTTTCTGGCAAATCACACACGCTCTGGGTTAAAACGGTACAGTTCTAATTGGGCCTGTTGAAGAGGGACACAGTGCTTCATATAAACTATAGCCAATGTAGGTGCAAAACCTTAAGTGTTACACATAGCATGTTGGAGCCTAGCAAACAATCAACTTTTCCCGCGAATTACAAGTGTAATTAATTAAGCCAATAACTATTAAGCTGTGCTGCAGATGCTCACGTAATGCATTGAAACAACTGTTGCAGTATTCCTTTCACCAAAAGTCGTGGTCTTGAACTGTAATTTTTTTTTTTTCCAATGAGTTTGTCTACGAAGAGAAGACACACATTAAACTGTGTCCCTATGAATTAAAAAACGCCGTCCGCTGATTAAAAACTTGATTTCCAAGCTCCTCAAAAGTGCTAAAAATGATTTTTTCACGTTGCTGTAGCTGAGAAAATATCAAACGTAATCGTAGAACAAAATCATAGAAACCTACATTGGACTTTACCACACACTATCCACAAATAAAATAACACGGTCATCGCTTGAAGTCCCGTTGAAAAACAGTTACTACGTAAACACTGCACGCTGGTTTAGTGCTGTGCGCTTAGAGGCGATGAGGTGTTTGACGTACGTGTTATATTCGACTTATCGACATCCCCGTTTCCGTGCCTCAAACGTAAAAAAAAAGTTAGCGTCTACTAGCTCTTAAACAGTGACCATGTAATGCTACTGTTGGAAAGTCTGTATCAAACTTCAGTGCACATTATTATCTTAATTTCACATACAAGCGGTTAGTAAATTTTGAAGTACATCAGAATGAAAATGCCGTTTTTAGCTATGTTATAACTAGGGACTGGAAAATTTCGCGAATTCAATGACCTATAGGCTAGACTGTTAGTTAACTAGCTACCACGGTCGTAGAAGAACAGGTCTGGGCACTCGCCTATCTAACAATGTATTTTGCTTGACCCCCTTGTTGTTTGGCTGTAGTTCGTCAAGTTACCGAGAATGCGGTACTTTTTGGCGCTGTTTTCCGGGCGGTCGGACTCAAACTCCGTCCACTTTTTTCCATTGTTAAATTTGTAAAGTAAATAAAGATTGCTGGAGCCTTTTCTTAAATTTGTGAGCGAAGAAAGTATTTCATAAATTGATAAAAAATTCGTTTTGATAAATTGTTTATCTTAGCGGAAAGGAAGTGGGCGGAGTTTAGTCAGACCGCTGTAACATCAGCACCAATAAAACACAATATTCTCGGTAACTTGGTGAACTGCAGCCAAACAACAAGGGGTTAAGTTTCCAGGCGAGTGTCCAGACCTGTTCTTCTACGACCGTGACTAGCTGCTACTCAGTGGAACAGCAGAAAGTGAACGAATATACGGGGCTTGATTATGCATAGTACAATGGATTCTTGCCTTCAGGTCACTGAATTCACGAAATTTTCCAGTCCCTAGTTATAGGACTTCGAAATAGTGTTTTCAATGTGCATGGTTTCTTAACAGATATGTTCTATCCTTGTCCAATGTGTGTTCCCTTTTCGTACATTTGTACAATGCGCACATGTGGAATAGTATACGTAAAAAAAACTGCTTTCGAACTCACTACAAAGCATTTGAAACTCCTGGTAGACGATGCCCTTAAGGATCTGACCATGAATTAAGTTACACTCCTTTGTGTCGCAGTAACCGTAATCATTGGTTCAAGTTAAGTGACCACCTTAGTCTCACGAAGACACGCGGGCAAGGATTAATTTAAACTTACATACATGGGCCGGAAATTGTCTTTAAAATATTTTTTTATTCCACCAGCTTTCTTCAGTACCCTACGTGCACGTCTCTGTATGTCTGTCTTATTATGATTGTCAGCAGCGTATATTTGTGAATTTACGTATCTCATTCGACGCTGTAAGTCAGAGTTAGGTTACTGAAACACCACTCGCCAAATACTTTATTCTCTTACGTTTAGGGGTGTAACTAAAGGGAATTTTAAATGAAGTAAGGGAAAACATATGCTCTAATCTATTTTATTTAATGACACAGAAGGGGGAGGGGGTCGCGGTGGTCGAATGGTCAAATCATTCTCCCACCAACGCGATCCGAGTTAGATCCCCGACGGAGTCGGTCCCTGGATTTTCACATATGGGAATCGTGCCGGACGATGCCGTTGGTAAGCGGGTTTTCTCGGGGACCTCCCGTTTCCCCCGCCCCTTCATTTCGGTGCTGCTCCATACTCACCTCATGTCACCCCTCGCCAGCGCTGAAGACCTCGATGTTGGGCGCTGACCAAAATCTCTCATTCTCATTAATGGCACAGTAGAATATCTCAGGTGAAATTAGATAAAGCAGAGAGTATAGGGAGCGAGAGAGAGAGAGAGAAGTTTGAAGGAAATCACGAGAAGGGACTGACCCAGCACTGAAGCCACGACCTCTCGCCGCCCAGGGATAGGTGCGCTGTCCTGGTTCCTGCTCGCTCGCCGACTGACGCGTGGGAGTTAAAACATCCTGTATATCGGCGATTCCCAACCTGTGCCCCGCGGAGCCCTTAGGGCTTCACGTGTACTTACCAAACGCTCCATATTTCACTAGCGATATGTAATTTCTTTCTATTGCTACAAATGTTATGCATGACTACATTTCGACAGTATTATGTGCCGATTGAGAACGAATGAAGTGTTATTTAAAAAAAAAAAATACGATTTGATTGTATAGTCATGCACAGTTATTTTATGTTTAGGTTTCAACTCAAAACACCATTTCCCTGTTAGGCATAGGGTGGAGTGGTAGTGCGGTAGAACTAAGCAAGGGGTTACGCCATATTGGTGGATTATAAAAAAAGGCTCCGCGAGCCAAAAAGGTTGGAAACCGTGGCTGTACACCCCTGATTATGAAGCAGAACTGGCATTTAAACAAGTTGGAGCAAAACTTTTCATCAAATCTGGGTAACCTACTTATGATACGTAAATACAAAAATTAAGAGGAGAGTTGAGACCTCACTTTAAGGGGTATGGATGGTACGATGTCAAGCGGACGACTGGAATATTCATTCGTCAATAAAATCTGTTCGATGTTTTTTTTTTTTTTTTGCCGAGTAGATATTTTATCAGCGGCCGTTTATTTTTATAGCACTATGCGGTAGTATGCTTTACTTACGAATAAAAATTTAAAACGGTTTTTAGAAAAATAAGGGCTTGAAACCACAAAATCTACAAAAATTAGAATATGATAATATCTGGGACTCTATAATAACCGAATTTCAAAAATATTTGCGTTTTAATTTAAAAATAATTTTAACATCCGTAAAGTTAAGACACAAAATATAAAAATTCAATATGGCAACGGCTTGTAAACATGGGAGTTAGGACAGTCTTGTTATGTCCTCCCTGGCCAAGTGTCGGGACGCGAAGCCCGCACCTTGTCGCGATTATCTGCAGAATGAGGGTTAGTTGGTGAAGGGGGAGGGGAGGCGGTGGAGCGGAAAGACGGACAAGCTGTCACACTTTCTACATCTCCGCCCGCCTCCCACCTCAGCCCAACTATCTAACCAGCGGCGAGGCTGGTCAGCCGTTTTGCGGTGCGAGGTGTCGCAGGTTCGAACACATTGTAGGACATGTATGGGTATTATATGATTGAGCCCTGTCAGATCGGTTTTACGGGTTTTCTTATTAAACAGGGAATAGACACATTGTTTCACTTTTTTCACGCTGACGAGGCATAGTTTAAATTTTCATTCACTTTTTGGAATCCATATGGCATTGTTTCTGTTAATTTGGTGGCCTCTGTAGTCGCTCCCGTAAATAAAGCAATTTTTCCTTTTCAGCTCTTTCCCATTGCAAAATAATGAATATATTATGGTTCCAGCAATTACACAAAATCGATTAAGTTCGTATATATGCCCTGTCGTGACAAAAATTTTGATACATTGACTGGAACAGAAGTTATCGAGAAGAAACAGATAAATACAAGGAGGTATGGATCAATACCCCTTAATCAGAGCCCTACACATAGGACTGCCGAAGGAGAAAATAATTGGGCGGGGGGAATTCGACGGCCTGAGTACTTTCCCCTCTGAAATATTTGAAGTTAATCTAGGCAGAATAGTGAAATGGGGTTCACCCCTTTTAATCTACGGTAATTGCTTAAATAACACCATTTTGCACCTTAAAATCATATTTTCGCGAGGGAGTACCACCGAACTCCCAGCATTATTTAATGATAGAAGAGATGTTGGTCAGCTCTTAACATCTAGGTCTTAAGAACTGGTTAGGGTTTGGCATGATGTGAGTATAGAGCAGCGCCGGAGTGAAGGGGTAGGGAATACAGAAGACCAGCGAGAAAACCTGCCGACCTGCGGCGTCCTGCACGAATCCCACGTGCGAATATCCGGGGACCGTCCCTGCCGGTAATCGAACCCGGATCCCACTGGTGAGAGGCGAGTGCTTTAACCACTGCGCGAATCAACCTCTTACCCCCCTCCCCCCTTTTTATTGGGTGGGTTCGGTGTTACTTCATAACATTTCTTGTAATGCTGTAATTTGATAGGTTATTCAGTCAGTGAATTATTCATATCTAGATTATATTTTGCACGTTACCATGTTTGTATTAATATAGGGCCCCACTTGCGTTTATACAAATACTCGGTGTGGTATTGTTGTTAATTGTAATAATATTGTGACTGTGCTTGCAGCCCAGATATTAATGTAACGTAGTCTTGTGATATCGATATGAATGCAGTGAAAATTACATCGGTTGCAAGAAGTGTTTGTTTTTCTCGAATACGTACTTTAAGAAAAGATGTTTATTAACTCCTTAGGATCTACTAATATTTGTTGCGTCTCTGAACGAAGTACAAAACAATGGGGACATTATGACTTCGCACACAAGCTTGAGAATTATTGGAATAACTTAACCATACATGAATATAACTATAAACTCCGACACCTTTTGGCCGATCATCATGAAACGTGGAACATAAATGTATTTTTCCATATATCCGTTTGACTCTAATTCGCCACTAGATAGTTCAGCGCAACAATTTCTGTGCCGTTCAACCGGTCATCATACGCACTGATGGAACACGCATAGAACAATCATTAAAAAAGAACTTTTTGGAAACTAGTTTCTAAAAAATATTTTTGTAAGTTTACAAAAAGTATGTCAACTTCATATGAAATACTTGTAAATATGCCTATATAAATATGTATATATTTACGTATATATATATATATGTATATATATATGTATATATATATATATATATCCATAAAAGCTTGTATATTTACAAATAAATTCTTGTACATTTTGCAACCATTGTTCGAAGTGTCACAAAACAATTTTTGGCAACCGGTTTCCAAGAAATTTGTTCTGTCAAATTGCAAAGTATTTTTGTAAAATGTAACAGGCCATTGAAGGTTGTTTTGATTCACACCAAACGATCTGATCATAAAAATACATCGCACTAGTCCCCACAGGTATTTGGAAAATTTAAACCACTTTAATGACCTGCGACATTCTTGTTGTAGTGCCCAGACTGATAACGTTCTGACATATGTGTACAAGCTTTATCTTGTACAAGTACGAACTGTGCATAGTGCGTCTTGCCTAGTATTATCAGGATGACTGCCGGGTACGGCTGGTACAAAAATGAAGGGATTATATTATTATTCTAGACAGCCTCTCTTAGCCTAGGACAAAATAATGTATATATATATCAAGGCCGTAATTATACAAACCCAGGGCGAAGCTTCAGAATTATTACTATCCGTTTATACATCTCCAAATATTGGGAAATGTTTAATTTCAGAGCAAGCTAAAGTAAATATTTAAGCACAAAATAATTGTTATAAAGGTTCTGGAAATATTTTATTACCCTCGAAGCAAATATGTATAAATGTGTTAGCAACTGTTAGTTTCGGTTGTGGGAAACCCCCCGCTAGTTTGGCAACACTGACTGGAATAACTGTGTTATGACACGCGTCTACCGAAGCACAACACGTGCATGCCAGGGGTATTTATAGACAGGCGTACGTTGCTACACCACTATGTTTACCGCAGGTGGGAAAGCCGGCACGGTGGCCGGGGGTGGAAGGCATAGTGTAGGGGTGCGGGAGGGTGGCGTATTTCGCCCGTGAGAAACATCGCAACGTAACGAGGGCATTTTGCAATTATTTGTCGACGTCACCGGTCGCGTTCGTTCTTTCGTTGTGGTAGATTGGCCGCAGAAACCGCGACTCTCGCCGGATTAAAGTGTTGTAACGGCCGCCAGTGTCAAAACAACGAGAACCAATCGGCGCGTTGCAGCTTACGCCAGTGGCTCGACGTCGTTGCGCTTTTTACCTGATTCTGCTGTGAGCAACGTGCGCTTGCTTCACTTCTAGCTGGCTTCAAGCTGCTAGATCACTCACTCGTGGGCAGGCCCTCGTGACTCCAGCAAGACTAATTATACCGAAGATTGCCGAGTTTAATAACATGCTCTATTATTTCTACGATAGTTATTTTTTTCAAGTGTAAACAAGAACAGGTATCAAAAATCTATTTGGCAGTTTTGTTAAAAATGTTTTTTGTCATAACTCCTGATTTCTTTTTTTCAAAACAAGAAATTATACTAAAAAGTCAACTAACCAGTGAGTGAGATATTTTGGTCAGCGCTTAACATCGAGGTCTTCAACGCTAGTAAGGGATGACATAAGGTGAGTATCGAGCAACACCGGAATGAAGGGGAGGAGGAAACGGAAGATCCCTGGGAAAACCCGCAGACCAGCGGCACCGTCCGGCACGATTCCCACACGCGAAAATCCGGGGACCTACCCCGCCGGGAATCGAACCCAGATCGCCTTGGTGGCAACTAACCATAATTTCATTGATTACATAATTAGTAGAGCTGGTAATTTTTGGTGTAAAGAATTATGCAAAATTTTGTTTCAATGCCTTGTGCACATTTGTAGCTCTGCTTCGTGTCAGTGATTGGCCGTTTTTTACTCTCAACGTCGTGGGGGATCTACTCGTAAATCACAGACGTGTGGTGTCGCAGTAACCTTATTCTTATTGGCTCAGTCAGATGAGGCACACCTGTGTACAAATACACTCTGCCAATAGCAGAGGTGTAGATGTGAGCGTTATGTATTGATACAAAATGATGTATAATTCTTTTCACCAAAACTCACCAGCTCTAATAATTAACTAAAACCAAAGTATTTACTGCCTTGGCAAAATCTTCGAACGTGGACAAGACGATTTTAAACAAAACTGCCTGACAGATTTTTGATATTTCCTCTCGTTTAGGTTCATTAAATACGGTACCTTGATTAATCGTTGTAATATTTATCAATTGGAAGAGGAAAATAAGCTTCACGAATCGTATAATGTATTTGTATTATTTTACCTGAATATTTGTGAAAATTACCATAATTTCAGTCTACATGGTACCAGAATTGTATTTTTTCCAGCTGGCAACATTGGTGAAACTGTTAGTAAATATATTTTTTGACTGTAGTTGAAGAAATAATGGCCAACCTCAGAGGCGGAAGGGGGGGGGAAGAGTGTGGGAGAGGGGAACTGCAAGTGATTTACATTATTTAGAATTTTAATGCGTTGCTAATTTATGAAATATAACTTCATTTATATTACAAATTTACTTAATTTTTAATGGCATGGAGAGAGTGGAAAAGGGTATTGGTGAAAAAAAGGGGGGGGGTGATGGGAATGTTATAACAATATAATGTAACCCCTAACCATTTAAACCCGTGCACTGTAAATGGTATGAGACAGTACAGAAATCAGCCCATAATAATAATATTATAATATTGTCAAGAGGCGAGTGATATGAAGGAATAGGTACAGACGTGCATATAGAGGGCGACGGTTGAGTGGCCGGACCGGAAAGTGGCACCTGGAAGTAGGCTACGAGGAGGCGGGTCGCCTCGGAAGTGGATATGCCCCCCTCCTCCCCCCCCTCGCCGTGGTGTGATGATGGTTGGGGGGGGGGCAGCGCAGACACGGATACAAGCAGAGGCTCGAAGTGGGTTAGACAAGGACGGGAGCTGCACCGCGTGGAAGTGGCGCTATCGAGACAGGGGTGTCCCCTCAGTGGCCGTCGATGAACAAACTCTCCCCCTCCCCTCAAATACATACCCCATGCCTTAGGGGACCTAATTACAGCCGGTGATTCGTGGTAAGAAGAATGTCGCTACAATATGTTTCAATGACTGGCGTGCATATCTCTACTTCATGGTCAGTGGTTGTCATTGGATGCTTTTGTGCAATTCTACAGCTGTAAAGGGCCGCGGTGGCCGAGTGGTCAGATTACTTGCCTCCCACCGATGTTCGATTCCCGGCGGGGTCGGTCCCCCGATTTTCGCACGTGGGAATCGTGCCGGACGATGCCGTTGGTCAACGGGTTTTCTCAGGAATCTCCTGTTTCCCCCGCCCATTCATTCCGGAGCCGCTCCATACAACTCTCGCAAGCGCTGAAGACCTCGATGTTAAGCGCTGACCAAAATCTCTTCGTTTCACTTCACAGCTCCATATAATGACCAGTGACTTTTAGCTGCCACTTGTCTTGGGGTTCAACTGGCAAATCACAAGTGTTTGGTGTCATGACGACCTTGTTTTTATTGCCATATAAGAGCCGTGTGTGAACAAAGACACGCGGCCGATGGGCACGGAAGGCAATAAAACATAATGACGCAAACATATTTCCACGACAAACAACGTGACTCTACACATTCTTAGTTGCTGTGTGTGCAGAGACATCAGCAGCTAGCTGACGGACGTCGGTATCTCTGGTCGGACGAGTAGATTGTCCGGCGGCAACCGAGGAAAGCAGTCTCCATGAATAATTCCCCTCGGAAGAGGGGGAAGACTGTCCAAGGGGGCAAAGGGGGGCACTTGGACCCAGCGACGGTGAAGTTGCTTGTTTGATGGAGGAGGGGAGGGGGTGTTGTTCTCAATGTGGGACGAGAACAGCGCGCCGATGTGGGCCAGTGGAACACTCGGCAGTCCGTGCTGGAGTTGGCCACGGGCAGGTGAGCCCGCACGCACGCACACACACACGCAGCTGAGATGTGGCACACACACACACACGGGGCTGGTATCTACCAGAACACTTACCTCTACACTGAGCTCGTTATCTCTTATCAGCCCGCTCCAAGCCTCGCGCGCGGCAGACCGTGGAAAAACTGTCTTTTTTTGCGAGATCATCTAAGGCTATGCTGTATGCTAAAGTATCGTTTTGCATTTGCTTTTCCTGTTGTGGTTGGCCCGCTGTTTGTTCGACACGCCCTGAATGATGCGAGCCAGCAGCTAACGACTGAGTAACGTGCAACACCGCAGAAGGGAAAATATTTCGACCAGCGTTGCCAGATGTGAACTACTTTTTATTCAATTTTCAGGTTTCTAATGACCAAAACACGTAAAATTATATCTACAGAATTAATTTTACGTTCACGTAAGTGGAGATTATGGATAACGTTGTGTATAAATATGTACATATGTATAAACAACGTGTATCAAAAACAAACCGACGAACTTTAACGGGTATTTTCTGGGGTAAAAATAGAATGTTTAATGTAGGGAAGCTACTGTCCAGTTCACATAATCAGCGATGGAGACGCTTCCAAAGTTTTTGAAAATATGAAAAATTTTAGTAATATTTAGGAAACTACTTGCCTGATAGAAACTAATTCCTAGTTTCGAAATAGTTTCACGGAAAGCAATAATAACGTGACGGATGTGTACATTTAAAACACCTCAGTCACGTTGAAAGGAGGTGGAAATACCCTCATTTCTTTGAAAATTGTATGTGACTGTAGAAAGTTGAAATTTTTGATCGAACATAATTAAATGGCGGAAAATTTAGAAAAATAAATGTATCTTGCAAAAACTGTCAAACGCTCGTCCTATTAGGGCAGTCATTAAATGTTTGATTTCACAGAGAAGCGCTTTTGCCTACCAAGTATGCAACCAAAAATGACTGTGTGCCACACTGGAGTGATGAGTGGCCAGTTGGTTTATGGCAACTCCGAATCGTAAGCCGCATCGTGTAGTGGGTAGGGCTTTTCAATATCATAAATTGTGATATCGATGTTAAATTCCACTGCATACTCAGTATTTTCGGTATATAGATGATATCGACAACATAGTAAACTTTCGGTATATCGATGATATCCACATCATCGTAATTTTTCGGTATATCGATCACATTGAATAACAATGCTGTAGGCTGCAAGGGCTCCTACATAAAAATGAAATATAGTTGTATATTAAAAAAAAATATATGGAATTTAAAAATAAAATTTAAAAAAAAATCTAGTTTTTTTAATACACAAATATTTAGTTGTTTTTTTTATATATCAGAGAGCTTGTCGCCTACAACATAGTTATTTAATGTTGCGTTTTTCACTTCGGTAATTCATTTGGTTTTTATTTAAAGCATAAAACAATTTTATATAAATTTTGGACTTTTATATTCCACTATAAAAAACTATAAACGCTAAAATAATTTTCATTACAGTAAAAAGTAGACACAATGTATATGTACAAAACAAACCTTATCTCGTACAAATATAAAACTTTTTAAAACGATTACAATTTTCGGTCGAGTATGCCCTTAAGAAAACCTACTTCTCGGTGTACAATACAGACAAATTAGTCTGAGGCAGTGTATTGTTTGTGTCGGGTCGACTAGTTAGTTATCATAGGAAGGGACAACCCAGGGTTCTAGGCGGTACGAGGCGAAGCTGAACCTCGACACAAGCTGTTTACGATAGTAATCGAGAAATGTGAAGGTCGTGCGGCTAGCTGTCAGGGGAAGTATTTTCGATAACACTGTGTCGTCGAAGGCCGAGCTGCTTATTTTGTCCACTCTTCGTTCTTAAGCTGGGAGCTCACCCTAAAACGTTCTGGTCCACAGTTTAGGTTCTTAGTCCGAGTCTCAAAGACAGAAATAGTCGCTTGTGTTGTGTCGTCTCGGTAAATTTATAATCAACGATTCTCCAACAGCAAATAAGTTGAACCGTTTTTGTGGAAATACCATGGGCGTAATTTCATAATTTTGATTGGGGTGGCAAGGATTACTAGGTACAAAATATATAAAAAAGAGTGGAAATCGAACAACTTCCATATCAAAATGATGCAGACACTTTTGTAATGATTATTTTATATCAATAACTAAATTTAAAAATAGTGTAAAGTAAAATTGTATTACTATGCTAAGAAAGATAATATTATGTTCTCTATCAACAAAATTTTGGGGTGGCAAGTGCCACCCTTTGCCAGCTCCGAATTACGCCTATGGGAAATACGTAGATAATATTGCAAACAATTTGTTTAATGGTTTACGTGCACATCTGCAGCTCTGCTTCATGGTTATTGGCAATGTGGTAGTGCAGCAGCAAGCCTTTCATTTGACTGCACCGATCAGAACAAGATTACTGCGACACCAAACGTCTGTGATCTGCAGGTAAAAAACACAGCTGCAGATGCACATAATGCAATAAAACAAATTGTTGCGAAACGCTTGCCACCAAAAAACACTGGCTCTAGACATACGAAATTGCGAGCGAATGCTTCCGTGTCGCAGAAAAACACTAAAATAAAAAGTAAAGAAACAAAGAAAAGCTAGTATTAGATGCTGTCCACAAACATATAACATAAGTTACAGACAGTTCCGGAAAGGAATTAAGTCATATCCCTGAGGACAACACGATAACCAAAATAAAAACATTAACGATAACAACAAATATTTTATTCCGGAATAGGAAATAGTCATATTATGAAGAAAGACAACACAAAAACAAAATAATAACAAACTAAAACAATAAATAAGGTGTTACGACAACAATGACAACACAAATGATAGCAGACACGGATATATATATATATATATATATATATATATATATATATATATATATATATATATGTGTGTGTGTGTGTGTGTGTGTGTGTGTGTGTGTGTGTGTGTTCTGCAGTATTTTGGAAGCAAATGTTATTCATACATTAAAATTAATTAAGTGTTATTATAGTAATACATTATTAATTAATTTTATCCATACAGAAACAGTACACATTTCAGAATTGCATTTCACGAGCTTCCGCAATACGCGCATTAGTAATATTACTTCCGAGCAGTAATACTGACTTTTCCGCAATGTTATACAGCTAAATCTACTGCTCAGATCGATGCTGAAATAATCAAGGGTTCTACAAAGTACTTTGGTAAATTTTATTTCGTATAACAACAGTACAATATGATAGCTACTTGTGGGCAGTAACTGTTAATATTATGTAATATGTGTCACAACGCTAGACAGTATTTACAATATATATGCTGGAATGTACATTTATGGTTAATTTTAGAACTATAAATGAGGAGAAAACTCTCAAAACAAAACAAGTCCACTTTATACAATTTGACAGGAAAGCGAAAAACTGATGTGCTGCCATAATATAGAAAATAAAATATGGCATGTTTATTTTTGTTGGTCATTTTGAAAATAACATTTTAGTATAACTATTAGATAATATTATATTTCTTTGTTATTAAAGATATAAAAATGTCCATGTCTTGTCCTGAATGAATATTATGGGAATACCTGACTTTAAGGGGTATGAGAAGGAAAGATGTCGTGTGAACGAGTGGAATACTCGATCGTCAATAAACTCATAACTACTACTCATAATTCGTATGTAACTCACTAAACTTCTTTAGGAAATATGTTTTACTGTTTATTTTAGATTTTTGTGGACATGTCTGTTTTCGAAAGTTTGCTCCTCAAATGACCATTGGCATGTCATCAAACATCTACGACACTTAAAAAAGTTGTGGCTTCATAAGTGTCAAATTCCACTGAAGTTATGCACTACAGAGTTTACACATTATTGCAATGTGAGCAAGTTACTAATAAAAAAAAAAGTGTTTTGGACAAATACCGTTGTAGTACAGAAAGAACGGTTTTGTGGTGACCACAAACTGTTTTGTCTATATAGACCTCACCAAACATTTTTTGTAATGGTTACACAATTATTTTATACTCAGTGTAAAACTTAATTGGGGCAGCAAGCATTTTTTGCCGTCACTAAAAAAATTTGGTAAGGTTCATTATGACAAGATATTTTGTGATGACCAATAAGTTTCTTTTTTCAGTGAATAAATGGCGTGTCACAGACAACAAAATCCTTTTGGTGGTATACTTTTCTGTCTGCGCGTATTCTATGGTTTTCTGTAACACCATTTACTGCAACGGCCGTGTGTCCAAAATGCTTCTTTGAAGAATTTACACACGGTCCACCAATAAAATGATAATGCTATCGCTAGGGATAGGAAAATTTCGCGAATTCAATGACCTGCACCCTGCACGTTGGGATCAAATTAATATCTTATGCATTCTCCAACACCGACTATTTGTCAACTAGTTGCTACTCAGTGGAACAACAGACAATGAACGAATAGACAGGGCTTGAGTATGCATAGGATATTTGATTCTAACGTGCAAGTCTTTGTTGAATTCGCAAAATTTTCCCATCTCTAGCTATCGCTTACAATCCCATAGTTCCAGCGATACAACGGAAACCTTGCGTGCCAGAGTAGTCCTTAGCGCTCCTTCACTTTAAGACAACGGGTTTCTATAGCCTTTGTTTTTTTTTGTCCTAAAAGATTCCCGATTTCATAAAACTAAAAAAAAAAAAAAAAAAAAAAATATATATATATATATATATATATATAATTTTGAATAGTTACTGACTATAATAAAGTGTCTTTAAAAGTCTATAATCAGTAAAATTCATATAATTATATATTTTTTTTGCTTTGAAATAGTAATGCAACACAGCAAAAACAATTTTCGACAAATATGCAAGGTTATTCGAAAAAAACTTGGAAAATAGGAACTCGTGCTCAAAAAAAAATTATCTAAAATTGATTAAAAAACTACACTTAATAAGTAGACAAAAAACTTAGTCTTATCTAATGCGCACTAGTGTTAAATGTATTTATTTATGCAGTTAAAAAATAGCAGTCGATTTTTATTCAGCGAACTGATTACATGCAAAAGTGTTATTTATCATTAAGGGCGTTCATTTAGCAAAAATTCGTAATTTTGTATTTGAACGGCATAGTGTTTGTTTTATTGACTTTACTTGTGACTACATTTTACTGTAAACATTTTTAGCTCTCATAGTTTTCCCATGGCGTCAGGTCACAGTCAGAATAGCAAGTTACGGGGAAATAGTAATAAAAAAAGTCAACTGACTTACTAGAATGAAATAATGTACACTGAAATATTATATTATAGACTATATGCTAAAAGATTTATAAACACACAATGAAATTCCTGTGCACTTTAAAAAAAAATCAGTATTTATAACAATTTGCTTTATTTATGGCAAATTTTAAAGATGGCAAAAGGACTTTGTTGTGTGTTTTTAAATATTTTAGTATATTGCCTATAATATATAATTTCAGTGTAAATTATGTCATTCGAGTAAGTCACTTGGTTTTTGTTATTACTATGTTCCCGTAACTTGCAAATTCTGACTTTAACATGCCACTATGAGAAAACCGTGAGAGCTAAAAAAAAATTTGTAGAAGTGGAAAATGTAGTCAGAAATAACGTCTATAAAATTAACACTATGTCATGCAAATAAAAAGCTATAGATTTTTGCCGCGATGTATGGCTTGGAAAGAATCACGGTAACAAGTACGAGTATTATTTCACGGTGTATTTGTCTATTTTCTAAATTACGTTCCATATTCTACACTTCTTTATGGAGCAGCAACGGGTGTTAAGGTAAGTTTGTTATTTCAGCTCCTTTGAAATTTGTATAATTAATGAGGTCCAACTTTACACAGTCTACTAGTTTACAAAAAAAAACCCTCAAACAATCCGCGTCAAAGTAGTGATGTGAAATATAACTAGAGGTACGTCAATTTCGCGGATTCATCTGGCAGCAGCCTAGACTTGTCAGTCCTATACACCCACTGGCCACAATCGATTATCTATTGGCTTATAACCGTACAGGCAGGTAGCAAGCGATAGCACTTCGCATTATTTCCTTATTTATTACTGGCTTGCAGCAGTCAAACGCGTTTCGTAACAGCCGCCAGCAAGTCACAGACATGACAATGAAGTATACATAATTGGCGTTCAACCTGACCTGGAATGTATCAGCGAAATTTGCGTACCTCTAAAACCCTTCAAATATATTAAGGTAAAACTGAAATAAAAGTGGTAGACATGCACGGTAGATTAAAATGTGAAATAATTACGTCCAAATCTACCCTACTAATCGATAATCTGTAACAGGATAAACCTTCCACCGGGACTGAACTTGTTAAAGTTTACGTTAGTTTTCAGTAGTAAACATGGCGGTTCATGAATTCACGACAGTTATGGCATCGACAACAATACATTCCAGAGCAAGCAATAAGTTCATTTCCAGGTAAAACATAATCTGAATATGAAGTATAAGTTGCGATATTCTGATAAAAAAAAATTGGATTTTCGAACTGACTTTAGTTCCAACAATCGCTCTATAATACATAGCGTAGTTAACTGTGCTCATAAATTGAAGTCGCAGTCATAGTTTGAATGTTATACGTGCTCGATACAATCGATAGTGACTGTTTTTACAGACTCGGTTAGAAAGTCGTTTCGATGGATCGACTACAAAAAAGAATCCTTACGACTGATATTTTTTGTGAAGTCAGGTGAACCTATTAAAACCAGCAATGGAAAATTTTTTGTGGGTAGGGGGGAGGGGGCGACATTACGTTAGACTACGGTAAACTTTTTTTTTCTGACGTCAAATAAATGTTACCAAAAACTTGTTTAAAAAACCTCTCGTGTATGTACGTGAAGACGATAATACAAGCTTGAGATGTGTGTCATTGCAAGTTATTTTCCTAAATAACGAAGTACCACTATGTAGACATTATACATTATTGAATTTACTCTAAAACACATAATCACGTATTATATCAGTTGATGACCGCTTGGTTTTTCAAGGATCTCAGACATTTGTATATATGTTTTTTAATCGCATAATATATGTCATACATCACTGAAAGCTGTGAAAAACTAATAATAATTATTATTATTTCGTTTAGTCTGAAGGTACAAGGTTGCGATGTACTTGTTTACGCACAAGTACAAATAATGTAATACTAGCATATTTAAATATATACGATTTTACACCGTGACAGTAAAAGGGGACCTGAATTCCAAACCATGCTAACTCCAAAATTTAAGAATCAGCAAAAAATAATAATAATTTCTTTACTGTGTGCATTTATTTCTATCTGAAATATTGTACTATTGGGAGTAAAAATATTGTATTATAGTTAGCAACATATTTAAAATAGAAATAAATGCACACGAAAAAAAATATTGCATCGTATGCTATTTCTTAAATTTTTGAGTTAGCATGGTTTAGAATTCAGGTCCCCAAACGAAATAGAATATTACCAGAGCCAGATTTCCACAATATTTAACCTTTGCACAGCTTCATGTGGCCTCGTGGATATTCTTCATTGTACCTTCGGAGTGGGCAATAAGAAAATAATCAAATGTAACGAATATATGTAATCAAGTACAGTTAGTTAAAGCATATAATGTTTTTCCCTGTGGGTTGGGGTTAACATCAAAATAACACTGCAGGCAAGCAATTAAATGACGTACATTGGCATTCTGGTGCGTATCGTTAGTTACAGAGCGTTTCATCTGTTTGTTTAGATGGGCACATATTTGAAACGAATTATTATATATGAGGTAACTGGAACAATAATATTTTCTCTTTGTGTGTATGTTGACAGTTATAAGGCGACAGTAAACAAGTACACAAGGACGTGAAAACAAAGGCTAGGCAGTTGTAAATAGAACCGCAGCGGTAAATGTCACCATCGCTTTCCCTGAGATCCACGCACTGTACAGAAAACATACAGGATGTTAGAAAAACTCAACACTCGAACACAAAAACAGTTCTATGGACCAGTTAAGCAGTATTGTTAGAGATATTGGGAAATCGGTAGATTTTGCATAACAATATAGCGGCCTGCTGATTGTGTGGCTGGAGAATGTTTATGTAGTTGTTTAAGGGGTAGTGTTAGACAGTCTTATTGAATTTTTAGTTTTTGAACCATAACATTTATTAAAATTGTACAATCAAAATTTTATTTTCAATAAATCATACGAGATAGTCTTGGTAAATTTCTCGACAGAAATAATAATGATATATTTCATTAATTTGTCACGCAGAATAATTGCAAGAGAATCCTTGAAAGTTAACCTATAACTCTCTTGCAATGATTTTGCATGACAAATTGATGAAAGAGTCCATGACTATTTATGTCAAACAGTTTACAGAGAATATATTTTATGCTTTGTCGAAGAGAAAATTTTGACAATACAATTTGAATAAAGAAACTGAAAATATAATGAAATTGTCTATAACACTCCCCCTTAAAGAAGAATCACAAATATTCAGTAGCGACACCCCAGCTTTATCGTTGGCCCAGTCAGACGTGTACATGCCAAAACAGACAGAATAACGTCAGCAATAGGCATAGTATATTGAAGCCCAGCAGTCACATTTCACCGCGAAACATCAGTGCCCCTAAGAAATACAACAAAGAACAAGCCGACATTTCAATCAAATATTTAAAAATGTGTTTACAGACTTCTAATAGAAGAGTTCTTAGATCAAAAACTTTAAATCATATATGTACTCATATAACGCAGTGCCGTGTCTCACTCGCTTTTTTGTTTCACATTAATGAAGACATGGTCCTCCAACCAATGGCGCCTGTACAGTAGTACAGTAGCGAAGAATGAAGATACGTATTTGAATATCGTTGTACATACATGCATAACTTTATATTGTATAATTTGTTTGATTTGTCCAACATATTTGTACCATTATGTACAGAAAAAAGATAACGCGGATGCAACAAAACTAACAAAACCAACAAATACAATATTATATATAATTTATGTCATAACAATGATGTTTTTTTTAGTTTTATAGTAAAATAAAAAAAAAACTTGTGGGCTATCACTAAACTCACTCCAAGCAACTTCCTAAATCGTAATGTAAGTAATTAATTCATGCACAGTATGATACACTTACAATACTTCAGCTAGTGAATAGTGCAAAAATTAAGAACATTGTTACAATACAAGTCTGGTAATATAGTCTGTTCACTATAAACTGAGCCCTCAGCGGAACTTGTAATTGATTATAAATATGTTTTATTGGGCTAATATAGGCTATGTTAACTTTTGAAAGTGATGGAACGTTTACACTGGTTTTTAGTTGCATGGAAGTTTTCATGTTAATAATAGTACAGATGGCTGTAAAACGGTAGAAAGGAAACTTTATACAGTTCTCACTTTATCGTGAACGGTCTATACCAGTATACATTCGACGGTTTCCTAAAATATATATAGGAACGCTACTTTTGATATCTGGAAAACAGTTTTGTCATTCCTACTTCCTTAACACTCCTATACGTCGGATTTGTCAGTTCACAAAAACAATACGGCGTACAATCCTCTTTAACGATTTTTGAAGGTTGGTTCCTCCAGTTGCGTAACGCTTTAGATTTTTATACCAAAGCTCTAAACTACGGCCGTAGGAGAACAGGTCTGGGCACTCGCCTGGAAACTTGACCCCCTTGTTGTTTGGCTGTAGTTCACCAAGTTACCGAGAGTGTTGTACGTCTTTGGCGCTGCAATCAGGGCGGTCGGGCTCAAACTTCACCCACTTCCCTCCCACTTTTTCTAGGGTTTACATTATAAATATAAACAATTTATCAAACATATTTTTATTTTATCAATTTATGAAACATTTCCTTTGCTCACAATCCTAAAGCATGGTTCCAGCAATCTCTATTTACTTTATAATGTAAACACTTGAAAAAGTGGGTGGAGTTTAAGCCCGACCGCCCTGATTGCAGCCCCAAAGACGCACAACATTCTCGGTAACTTGTTGAAGGTGAACTACAGCCAAACAACAAGGGGTCAAGCAAAATACATTGATAGATAGGCGAGTGTCCAGACCTGTTCTGTTCTTCTACGACCGTGCTCTGTATACACATGACCAGGAAATAACTTTAATATACATTAATTATGTTAGTAGTTGAGAAGAAAACTGTCAAAACCAGACATGTCCACCTTATCCACTTTACAGGGAAGCGAAGTAACTGACGTGTTGCAATAGTAAAGTAATTGAAATACTACAGATGCACTGCTGTACGTCATTTTTAACAGTCAATATACGATTATTGCTGTGAGATAAGTTTATATTATATTTCGTTTGTTATTTGTGTGAAAAACTGACATGTCTTGGTCTGATTGAATATTATGGACATGCCTCGCTTTAAAGGGTAGTAAACTTGCATGAGGCAACATTTCGTAAATCTACGCCTTCCATTACATAGTTGTTCTGCACTTGTTTTGAATGCAGAGCTACAGTACAGTGGCCATGTCTGGTTTTGAAAGCAGACACAAATTTCCACCTAATTTTTAATAGTGACAGTTTTTTTAAGTTAAATCTGACTACGTAATCGTGTGTAACTCATCAACCTTATACAGGAAATACGTTAGACTTATATTCTATGAGAAAGCACTAGCTTTACAGTCCCGTATTCTTAAAGTTTTAAAAACAATACGTGCTAAGTAAATGACTACCAATCACAAGGTTTATGCAAATGTAAAATTTTTTAAATGAAATACGTAGTACATCTACATAAAATTCACATATTCTTTGGAAAACGACACGTGAGCGTCATAGTTTTATTCTTATTTTAAAGATTTTTCTACCTTCCATATAAATTTATTTATTACAAGTTTACAAAACCTATAGTTAAATGTATGTGATACAGTTTTAAACCTCACATGCAGTAAATTTCCAAACAAACATAATGTTTATGCCCGTGATTCTTGTGTTCTGTTTTCTACAGCTCATTCTCAAAATATTACTATTATTAAATTTTTATTTATTAATTCACATTTTTACTGATAATGATTTAACACTTATACGAATATTCAAATAAAATATAAGCAATATATAAATACTTCAAGTGCTACAGAATCTCTTCAGAAAACTACCACATTTCTTCTAAGATCAGTTGTGTCTGAAGTTAAACACAGTGTTAAAAACCATACACCATTAAATGTACTCATATTCACAATACGTTGCGTTAAAACGACTTCCAAGAGAGTAAGAGTTATATTTAGATGATTTATCTTGGAATCTTATGTATATTTTCACAATTGTAATATTTTGTACGTATGCATATGGAGTACTCCAGCGATGTACTTTGCCAAATTAATAAAATGCTCTAATTATACATTTTGTGTTCTTTATTTTCTTCCTGTAACCTCTTGAAACTGTATATGTGGTAACATTGTAGTAAAAATTCAGACTCAAGATATTTCCTCTAGTAAATATAGGTTTCTTACCACATGCAAACAATTCATATTGTTCATGTTGACCCTTTCATACAGTCAGCATGAAAACCAAACACCGTTTAACAAACTGAGAAAGTAAACAGAAGTTAATATTCTGTCAACATAACATAATATCCGTACACATAATATTACAATCCAAGTTATGGTTCACGTTGCTACAGGTGGTATTGATAACAATGAAAAGACTGACCATAGCTTCACATTCAGCAACTTGCTCTGTCTACCAGACAGGCAAGTGTATCTGGCGGTGATTTACTGTCGTTAATATGACAGACTCAGTAAATTTCAAGGCATGAAAGTATTCACAAAAAAAAAAAAAAAGAATTCATTCGTAAATTATATATTTAATTAAAAGTCGACGACTTGTGTTCTGTTTGATCATATCAACCAGTGGAAAAGACTGAGAGTGTATATTGACTTACTCTTCCTCGTTAATCTCAGCAATTTTCTGACTGCTTGCTACGTATACACAATTCTTATATTTGAAATAGAATGTGAGATCAGAGTTGGTGAACTTTATAACTAGACAGAATATCACCGTATGATTGCAACCCTACACGGTTGAAACCCCCCGTTCCGTCAGGTGTCGGGTGGTAACAACGCTGCCTCTCTCTGGTTTAAGTTTGGAGACAACTGGGTCAACCCTAATAAACATTATGTTGATGGTAACAATTTAAAAAAAGGGGGGGGGATCATACTTTTTACACATTTTTGTAAAGATACTGCACTCACGACAGTGACATAGGTCAGTGATACAAGAGTTGAAATGTATTCCCCACCAAATAGTATTTATAGATTTGGTTGCACTAAATATTTAGATACATTCACACGTTCGCTTCTTGTGTGTTAAGAGTTAGCGGTACTGGTACGTTAGCCGGGCTGTAGCCTGGTACGGAAAGTAATTGTTCTCTTGTAACTATTAAAAATGTTTCCAATGTGTTTACCTACAAAAAGAAGACTCACTTCACACTTGGTTCGAAAAATACCATCCGCTAGTTAAAAACATGTTTTACAAACTCCTCAAAAGTGCTGAACATGACTATTACATGTTGCTGCAGCGCAGAAAATATGAACGGTAATCGTAAAACAAAACATACAAACCTGTATTGGACTTTACCACAAACATTCCACAAATAAAATAACAGGGTCATCGCTTGAAGTCCCGGAGCAAAAGGGTTTCTACGAAAACACTTCACGCTAGTTAAGTCCTCCGCTCCTAGAGGCGATGAGGTGTTTGACGGATGTGTTATTTTCGACTTATCGCTTTCCCCGTTTCCGTGCTTCGAACGTAAAAATAGCGTCAACTAACTCTTAACTCTCCCTTATTTTTAAGTTTTACACAATCAACATAGGGCAGGATATAACTTCTAACTGGGCGCCCGTATGCGATTACAGCATCCTGAAGAGGATGAGTCGTAATTAATTCCTGCAATGGAATAGCGACGGAATGTGTATGACGGGGGAAAGACTAGTTAGTGCCCTAAGAAAATCCGGAGGCCAACGGCGACGGCACGTTTACCACGTGCGAATCCTGAATGATAAATGGGAATCTTATGGTGGAAAGTGAAAGCTCAAATCACTGCGTCAACAGATATTCTATATATATATACATACATACACACACACATATATATGGCGGTGTTTCTTAAATAGGGGGAAAAACTCCACATGCGCGTTTCTCAGGAAAAACTATGACGAAAACATGTTTTGCTTTACACCTTACACCTAAACGAAATTTTAAGAGTTAATACCTTTTAACCTTATGAAAATAGCAGGGAGGGCTGCCCTCTAATTTTGTACAACTAGAAACTTTTTAAACAGAAGAAAAACCCATTCATTTTCCTTTCTGGAATACGGTGTCATGTACAGCAAAACACAAGATGGCTTTCTAGAAAACTTATACAGTAGATTACATTTTGTGGAATACAACACAACATTTGTATATTTGCGTTTTAAAGGTTTCAGGGGAGTTTCTACCTATCCCTTTTCATGTGATGGGTTTCCATTCAAACACACTCTTGCACATCGTCATTTAAGAATGCTCCTAAGCCCTGTGCTTAGCACCTAAGGTACACAGCATACAGCATAGGCAATAGTGCGTTCAAGTGAATTTTGTTGCATTCTTTGAATTCTCGACGGTGCACATTCAACGTTACCTACATGTTTCTAACTCGTGATACCTTAATTTATCATTTGTTTCTGAAACACTATCGCTGTAGCTTCATTTGTGACTTGAAAGAAAACGATGAGTCCAAAAATGTTGCAACAAGAGGGCCTTTTTGTTAGACAGGCAAACATTACTAAATTAACCATCTTCAAATGTTCTAAAACTCTGACGGTAAAAAAGTTGTCTGCAATTAGAGGGTAGCCAACTCTGCTATTTTCATAAGAGTGGAAGGTATCAACCAGAATTTGCTGTTGGTTTGCAGATCCCAATAGCATTAAGCAATGCTGAAAGTATTGTATTTTTATGTCAATTAGTTCCCGATATTTTGGGAAAAAATACTGTTTGTTTCAA
>PNEQ01027042.1:93596-109360 GCA_003012365.1 Medauroidea extradentata
ATATATATACACACACACACACACACGGTGAGTCTGAAAAACATCGACAAACTCCGGCAGGTGATTCGTTGTAAAAAAATTATCAGGAAATATATACGTAACAGTAATATTAAGGGAGTAATTCGCCTTTGAAAATCAAATTTTAGAATATTAATTCCTCTTCAAACCGAACACTGATCGACGTAAACCAACAAATCTCAGGATATAACTTCATGACTATATGGTCGACAAACATTAAACGTCAATTTATGCCTTCATCCCTTCACCTCTTACGAAAATAAGAGTGGTGGTGACCATTAAGCTGCAGACAAGTTTTCTAGCGTCAGAGTGATCTGACATTTAAAAGTGAATTATTGGGTTATGTGACCTCAGTGATAAAAAAAAGGTCCTGTTGTAGCGACTCTCTAGAACGCATAGTTTTCGTGCAAAATGCACGTAAAGTTTGGGCGCGGTGATACAGAGCCTAACGCGTAGACAACACTGCGTACACGCGCCGCACAGACGATGGCGGAAGTTCGCTGCAAATATCATGTGTCATACCTTAAGAGGAGTCCTTCGCGGTGTCAAATGTCCACCTTTGACGCGTGGGAACAGCGTAGCGATAAGAGCCAGTGTCCCACGCTTGACGAGAAGCATATCGCCTCTATTCGCAGCGCGCCAAACTGCCGTGCAATGTTTCCGTTGTAGTCTTTTTACTATGGGACTTTAAGCGGTGGCCCCAATATTTTATTTTTGAATAGTTTGAAGTGAAGACCAACGCGTGCTTCTCGTCTTGCACTTTACGAATTCAGGTAATATTTTCGGAGTTACAACAGTCTAAAAAACCCGTTTTTAGCCATTTTGGGAGGCCCGAATATCATGTTTCTAACAAGCGTGCTGCATTTTTTAAAAAATAGAAGTATGGTTTCAAGTGTGTGTTTTTTTCGTAGGTAAACAAAATATGAATAACTTAAGCGGTTTTGCGTAAAAATGTATGCGCGTGACACTCTGCAACGCCGTCCATGCGCCAGTCGAGGACAGATGACTCAAATCTGCGGGCAAAACCCAAAAGTTGAAATTCACAAATTGATGAATTTTACACCGAATCTGAAAACTTAATAGATTTTTCCATTCCGAAAGAGAATAATAAGCACAGTATTTCATCGTTCTTAGGCAGTTACAACAGCTGAAAGATGATCATCCCATGTGGTGTTAGAATGATGGATATTTTAGGCTATAGTTATAGGAACCACGTAATTTCTGTTTACACTGTAAAGTAAATCTATTGCCACCGTATCAAATTCCATTATTATCTTGACAAACTAAAAATACTGTTTTGATGAAATTGTGACATTTTGTTATTCTAATAATTATCTAGTTAGAAGTCTATTCTGCAATGTTAACTTTTACTTTGTTTTGCCCTACAAAAAATGCCCAATACATCCCATCTTCTAACAAGGTTTAAATGAATTGCTTACAACACACTAACAACATACAAAAAAATTAGCTGCTACAACGTGCTACTGTAGAAGCTAGAAGATGCCGAGTGAGCGAAAATGCTAGGTGTATGGGCGGTCCCGTGGCCCCCGTTACATCAGTGCCACACTAGCCAGCCGAGGCAAGCTCCAGTTAGTATCAGTGGCACATTTCACGGAACACGCTTTAATTTGCATACTTTGTACAGTACTTTTGGGTGAAAAACTGAGTCACTGATATATCGATTGAAGAAAATGTACCTTAGCGACGGATTTGTAAATTTCACTTTGTCGTAATTAAGTGTTGGTTGAAAAGTTAATTTTCAGTAAGAAGGGCCTATATTACGTAAGGAGCGAAAATGTATAACAATATAAAAAGCGAAACCTATATGTGCTTATAGTTGTAGTTACGTTATATTGATATAAACATTTACCACGCATTAACTTTTAGATTCTACACTACGTATTTCATGTGGATTAACATTTATGTAATAAAATAGTAATTATATATGTAGCACGTGTATTACGTAAAAATAATTTACACAATTTCTGCAATAGAAAATTTTATGCATTTGGAGGGAAGTTACAGAGCTAGGCAACTCACGTATACTCCTGAAGAGGCATTGGCTTTAATGATAGACACGGATCTTTCACGTTCCTCTTATCATCTAATAAGATCTCAGGCTTTGGACAGGGGAATTAATTTGTACCCTTCATATAAACAGATTCAAACTGAAAAAAGTAAATATATATCTACCCAAAGAAGACACAGAAGTCACAGCCCAAAAAGCCGAGGTGAAACTGCAGTCCCTAACGGACATTAGAACTTATCGTATTTCATCACTGCTGATTATGATACTTGCTTGGGTAAAGAGGCACTTTCTAAGCTTACACTAATATCCAAGTAGGGATTTGACGGAAGTTGTCAAAAAACGTACAAGCAAAAAAGTGTTGATGGTAGTTTTCAAGACAGTTCTCTAATAATGACAAGCGTTGTGCCAATTCAGCTTTTCTACATTGATGACATCAATGAATGAAATGTCATTGTGTGGCAGAACTCTCGACCATCATATACACGATTCTTTAGGCCTTTCAAAATCGTATTCAAAAGATAGCAATGAAGCAATAAAATTGGAGCATGCGTGTGTCATATCCCAAGTCGAAAACATAGTTTCATCTCATATTAATTTCAAAGGTTCTAAACATGCTGCTGTTAAACATCGTCTAGTGATGACGATGATTGACGGCAAGGTTAGCTCGGCAGTAACTAACACAAGTAGTTCTCAGCGGTGTAACCTGTGCGGAGTTTTGCAAAAAAAACATGAACGACCTAAGTGAAATAACATGTTTAGATGTAGATACTAATGCACTAGAATATGGACTGTCAACTCTACATGCATATATTAGGTTTATGGAACGGATTCTTTATGTGAGTTACAGGCTGGGACCAAACGTTTGGAAAATAAAAATAGATTTAAAGAATGTAGTGGAAGATCGCAAAATTATATAAAAGTTAATTTTAGAAAGGAAACAGGATTACTTATTGACCAAGTTGTGCAAGGACACGGAATAAGCAATGATGGGAACACAGCTCGTCGTTTCTTCGAGGATCATACCAAGACTGCTGCCCTCACAGGAATCAGTGAAGAGTTGATACGGAGATGTGGGATTATCCTCCGCGTTCTGTCCTGTGGTTTCGCTGTAAGCGCTGAGGCCTTCAAGGCATACGCACTAGAGACGGCACGTTTGTACGTGGAGAACTATCCGTGGTACCCCATGCCTTCTTCAGTCCATAAAGCCTTCATTCATGGAGCTAACGTCATTGAATGTGCTTTGTTACCGATACGCATGCTCAGCGAGGAAGCCCAATAATGTCGGACCAAAGATTTTAGAAGATACAGAGAAAGAAAGTGCAGAAAAACAAGCATGCTAGCAACAAATACAGACCTTCTGAGCATTTTATTAATTTATTCTGACCCTAAATTTTCTTCGATTAAACTCATACACGTAAACACCGTTCACCTTTGCCTAAACAAGTACATGCTTTGCTTGATTATCCGGAAATCAGCCTTCGCGGCTGTAGTAATAGCCGCAGCAGCAATGAGTCTAGTGATGAGGATAGTGAGAGAGATGAAGTGTAAAAATATAATTTCGATTGTTATAAGAATTATTAAGTTAAAGATTATTGTATTCTCTGTTGTGTATTTTTCTGTGTTTTAAAGGTGGTGTGAATATTTATGTATTGCAAGTGCGACGTAGGTCAAAGTATTCTTCGTTTACGTGTGTGAACAGAGTAAATAATTATATATTTAATTTATAAAATATTTTGTCTACTATATAATACTGTAGTCATAATTTTGTATTGTTTAAATTTATTTGTATAGTATACAATAAGTTATAACATTGTCCACTAATTATAAAGTCAATTTTTAATAATTCAGAATCTCGTGCAAAAAGACCCTTTACACATTATTAATTTTTTTTACTTAAATACTGTCTTCAGTTAAAACTCCTCCACGCAAACATCATTCATTTTTGCTTAAACAAATATTTGCATTGCTTCAAGTTTGGAAAATTAGCCTTCGCGGATGTAGTAGTAGCCGCAGCTGCGAAGAGTCTAGTGATGAGGATAGTGAAAGAGATAAACAAGAAAAAAAATTAATTTTTAAAGATAAACATTATTCTAGTCTCTTTTTTGTCAGATTGTGTAAATATTCATGTATTGCAAGTGTAAAATAGGTCTAAATAATTGTTGTTATCAACCAATAATAATGTTTTCAACTTATAAAATAATTTTGTTTGCTATTTTGTATTGTTATCGTCAGTTAGTACGATTTAAGTATATTTGTATAGTACAACCTTCAATAAATTATAACATTTGTCACAAATTACAAAGATATTGTTTTAAATGATTCAGATTACTTTCACTTCTCTGGTGCAAAACATTTATGGCTTCAATAAAAAAATTATTTAATAATTTCTAAAATGTATAACAACTCGCTTTTGATTTAGTTATTGTGTTTTTAACATAAACTAAGCTGCAAAAAAAAAATTCTACAAAAACATTGGTTTAGAGGTTTTGGCCGCAGATTTGGGTCATCTGCCCCACTGTGCGCCAGTCGAGGACTCCTCTTAAATAGATCAGACACCTGTAACCAGCACTTTGTTAATAACTGAATTCGTGTGTGTTTTGTAAAAAAAAATAAATGTTTAAGTGAATTAAATATCTCGTCGGTACAACTCACATTCAAACCATTTGTGTAATTTTGGCACTACTGTAAAATGTAGGGGAGACGATATGGTTTTCAGGTACTCTCCGATATTGCCGATACAAATACTGATACTGCGTTGATAAGGAAATATAACATTATTGCAGGCGTAAAATATTTTAAACTTAATTTTCAAATCACCTTGTCAAAGAAAATTCTAATTGTCTTAATTTTTATTGGTTATGTCATAGGACTTACATTTAAGAGAAAATTGTACAACATGCATAAACAGAAGACAAATTAGGAATTTTTATTTTTTCCACTCCAAATGGTACCGTTTTAGGTTTGTGGTACTGTACAACCTCGATTATGTGCCACCTCTCGTTGCCAAACATTTACAAGAAGTTACCAACATAACTGATAAACCTACTTTCCTCAGCGTCGGTGCAAATTAACCCTGAAAATTGAAATCGTTTACGTAATCTGAGAATAATAAATTATACTATTGATTTAGACGTATTATACACGAAATATACTAAATATAAGCCATCTTTCTAAGTAACATACGAGTGCCCAGTTTGATAAAACTAAGGAATAATTTTTCTGAGATGTCTTTTTATCATAAAGAGAAAAAATAGCCACAATTTAAAAAAAAATATTACAGAAGGATGAATGAGATACGCAAAAGCCAAGTCAGTTTGTATGTAGTATATGTGTACCAAGTTTGATGCAATTGTAAAGCACGGTTCATTAAATATCTAACTTGATCGAAATATGTTAAAATGGCCGCCATTTGGAAAACATGAACAAGACGTAAACGAAATTTATAAAAGTTAAATCAGATTACAAAGTACTAAATGTGTACCAAGTTTGATAAAAATTCTTTTTTTTGTCTTAAAAGTTTTTTGGGGGTGACACACACACACACACACACACACACACACACTCAAACATACACAGACAGGAATCTCATAAGCCTACTTTGTCCTCTAGAAAGTGAGCAAAAATAATGCAAACAGCCTTGAATTCGTGCGTGTCGCTTATGGTTAGAACCACCGATTTTACGTGTGATGTATTTTTAACAGACGTGTTTCAATGCCTTATGACACAACTGTAACTCTGTTACTGTCTTTGAATGTTTCGTGTACTGGGACAGAATGATAAACGGTATTATTGTGGACATACGCCATTGCTTTATTACGTCGTCCCAGAAATCTTAGAAAGAGACTAAGAAAAACAAACAACAAAATACGAATTAAAAAAAAAACTAGCCGAGTTGTTTGTAGTCAACACATCCATAAACCAAAACAACAGAACATGAAAGATCGCATAAGGAATTAGTCAAAAAAAAAAAATTATGATATACAACCAAAAATAAAAGTTGAAAAAAAAAAGCTAACTAATCTATAAAACTCAGGACACAACAATTAAGACAGCACAGACAATACTGGGACGAAGACAATAAAGGACACAAGACAGGATAACAACGACGACGTCAAAGACAACACACAACGATGAAGACACAAAATAACACAGTAGATTCCCAAAGGCCGACTTTTGACGATGTTTCGGGAGCTGACTTCTGCTCCCGTCTTCAGGTGAAGTAAAAGTTTGTTTCATTGTCAGTGGTTGGATGTTTCCAAATCTCAGCGTCGTGGTGTTCAACCTGCAAGTCAGAGACATGTGACGTCCAGCTTTATTATGTTTTAATTGCTGCCACACACTAATATAATTTCACCACATTCGTATCTTAACGTAACACCTTTCACAATTTTCTTAGGCCATGAAACCTTCACATAACTACAGCAACAAAGAACACATATACAAAACGAACAAAACAACAGAGGTCATAGAGTACGGACTTATATACAACACGTAAGTAAACTTCACAAGCTTACATAAGTTTTATTATGCATCACTGTGTTATTGCTTGGACACGAAACTATTAAAATAAAATATGTTTTAGGTAATCTTAAATAATAACAGTAATTAAATAGGACTACTGTATACGATAAGGGCGATTGAATATTGTTATTTTCACAATGCAAGCTTGAACACAGAGTTGAAATTCAGTAATTGCAAATTTGGCTCGTGGCTACAAGTTAAGTAAATAATAGTGCGTAAACGTGTCTAATTTTGCTTTAAGAATAACCACAGCCTGTTAGACACGTTATGGAGGAAAACTATTTTAAAACAGAGATAATTTTCACTAAACAAATAGCTCACTAAGTCAGATATGACTGAAAACGGCATCATCTTAGACAGGTTCAGGCTCAGGGCAAAATTTTGGTTATAATATTGGGAAATTGAACATTAAGTGCACACATTTATGATACGATATCGGACGATTTGGATTTATTAGTACCGGAACAACCCTGCAGTAAAATTGTAGTCAAAGGTTAGGTTCCAAATACTCCTACAATACAATATCATACCTGTTGAGTAATTTAATTTCAGTAGTTATTCGTCGACACCGTTTTCATACCTTCCTTATCCCTCAACCCTTGAGTTGTATCTGTCGGGTCTTTAATGCAGATTTCCTAACTGTCAGTTACCACTCAAGGGCCTGGCAGGATTGGTATTGCTGGTGGTAGTGCAAGTGGCTGGCGGGCTCTAATTGGCTGAACGACTTTTCGTGATGGCACCAACTATTATCAGTTGTTGTAGTTGGCAGTTACAAAGCTAAGTTCCCGAACTTCAACTCCTTGGCTGCTGGACACAACTACCATCACGTGATCACGTAGCAGCAACCAACCAGACGATGTTTTGACGAGCATGTGCAAATTAAGGGGTTGGGTAAGTTTGAAGTGTTCAAAATTTAACCCGAGTGAAATCTACCGTGTTATAATTTTCAACAACAAGAACTAATATTATTTTATTTATAAATATAATAATGTGTAAAGAATTCACTGTGAATATAGGTAAAATATTTATCGTGTAGAAAATATGTAGTATATAGATTTTTTTTTTGTTTCATACCATCTTAAAACCTTAAATAGCATTGCAGGCGTTCATTATATCCTAGCAATCGACAAAACCTGGTCTCCCGACCGACATAACCTACCCTACCCCACCGAGTGAATTTTCTTAAGCACTTATCGCAACAAGAAATCCATCTACTAAAATAAATAACAAAAAACTTACTTTAAAAATAATTGAAATACTTGGAGGAAGCTACAGGCAACTTAAAATTTTTTTGCCCAAGCATTTAGCAGTCAATTTTGTGCAACAAGCTCGGCAATATTTCATTGCTACGAAAAAATAAGGGTTGTGTTTTGTTTGTATCAGGTAAGTATTGTATTTACAAATGCTATTAGACCACTAACTATAAACGGAAATTTCCGTATCTCATACAAAATTTAAACTCACAAAACTGTACGAAATATTTTTAAGCTTATAACACTGTGTCGGCCATAAGCTGAGTTTCTGTTTACTCCAAGCCAGTACCTGCAATATAAACTACCATTTGTGACCAATATTAACCTCAGTAATTACCAGCTGCCACCTGCACTTCGTGATTAGCTTATATCAGCCAATCACTGCCCACCAGCCACCTGCACCACCACCAGCAATTTCAATTCTGCCAGTCTCTTTAAGTATAAGATAATAATGCCACACCAGTGTCACACAAGCAGTGCAGCATTGTGTTATTAAACACACCACAACGGTTTATTGTAGAAAAAAATGTTGTTATCTTATATGAACACTCGTTAACTGTTAAGTGTCGTTTAATGCTAAAAGTCGACCGTGAACAAATTTATTTTAATGGTGTGTGTGTTTAATACTGGAAGAGTTAACGGCACATGTGAACAAACCACACATTTTAACGCAAACCGTGATACATATACAAAAAGAGGCTACCCCACCCATATCCATCATTGTACACTACATTTGTGCTGACGCGGACATGCAAATGTTTAGCGTAGTACTGGTACTTTATTGAGCCGTTTAACGAACATATAAACTCACACAAATTCAGCCATTAACAAAGTTTTGGTTACAGTTGTGTGAGTTGTACGGCACATGATATTTGCTGTAAACGTTCACCATCGTCTGTGCGGAGCGGCGGTATAAAACAAACACTCGTGTAGGCAGTGTTGCCTACGTACTAGGCTCTGTGTCACTACGCCCAAATTCACGTGTTTCATGCACGAAAACTATGTGTCCTACGCAGTTGCTACAAGAGGACCTTTTTTATTACTAAGGTCACATTACCCAATAATTTACTTTTAAATGTCAAATTATCCTGACACTTAAAAGGTTGTCAGCAATTTAAGGGCGGTCACTCCATTTTATTTTCGTAAGGGTTGGAGTTATCAACTGGTGTTTGCTGTTGGTTCGTCGGCCTTATTGCCTTGAAGTAATATCCTGTGTTTTGTCAGTTTACGTCGGTCAGTCTCCAGTGTGTGGGGAAATTAATATTTAAAGTTTGATTTTCAAATACGTCTCACTATACATACGTATGTGCGTGTGTGTCACAGAATTTAGAATTTAACTATGTAAACAATCTTTTCCAACAGAATTATTATTATTAACTTTTAAATTACATTTTTGTTTATATTATTCTCCTTGTATACGAAAATTAAAATTATTTGTTAAATATTCTATAATTTCTTCTTTGTTAAAAATACCAGCAAAATCTTGTGTTATATCTAAATCTAATAAATAATAACGTTATTTTTAAAGTTCTTCTAAAAGCACTGGTAATTATGTTAAAAGATTATCTAATCTAACATCTGCTAATTCTATTTTATAAGGAATAGCAACAGGATTTTTATATTTTTGCTTAATATTTATTTCCTGGCTAATAGTTGTTTTAACACCATAAATTGTTTTTACATTGGAATCTAATAAATAGATAATAATTGCTTTAACGCTATGGCCCACTAATCCAAATTTAGAAACTCTAGATCTTAAGTACTATTAAAACCGCCACAAGCTTCTTTTTTTTACAAGAAATTTACTATTTTTCATTTCTGCCTCGCAATCTATAAACTCTGTTATTTTAACAACCAAAATATTATTGTAAAAGGCTCTCTAATAGGATTAAATTCTTCTAATTTTTTCTCCGTTTGTGTAAATTATATATCGCCAACATTTGTTAATAGGTTATTATCATTATTATTATTATTTAAATTTTCTGTCGGTAGCCATAAACCGAATCGTTCGTTGGTTGGTTTTATTTTACATCCAGGTAATTCTGTTATAGAATATTTTTGTTAGTGGAGTTTTTACTTTCGACTTCCATTCATTATATTTATACAAAAGTAGTTGGATCTAAAAAAAATTATAAAACAACCCCTCCCACAAAAAAAAAATGAACATTTATTCCTCCAGATTCGTATCCCGTCCAACAACAGTAAAAAAATTATATTCGAAATTTTCTGTCCCATAACAGTAAAAATATTTTAACTAAAAAATTCAGCCCAAGAACAGTAAAAAGATTTAATCTGTTAGACAGTAGTAATTTTTTTTTCGAATTATTTTATTCAGTCCCAAGACAGTAAAAAAAGATTTTTTCAACCTCTACACGGTAAAAAAATTTCCAAATTATTTTTTTTAGTACTAAGACAGTAAAAATGTTTCCAAATTATTTTATTCAGTCCCAAAGATACTAAATCTCGTAATTAATTTAAAAAAAAACAGCCCAACTCAAATGTATAATATCTATAAGCAAGTAACGTGTCCAGAGGGGCAAGGCATTCCCCGTCATTTTCTATTACGCGCGGAAAGATACGAATTTGCTGAAAATATAACTTTAGCAGGGCTTTTTTAAGTGCTCACTTTATCCCGAACCACCAATACCAGCCCCGTGTATGTTTGGCTCCTGCATGTTACTGCGGGTTTCATATTGGCCTGGTTGTCGATTATCAGAGCAGCTGCCTCACACTGATTGGCAGTAGGTGTTTCCGCCATGTTGCTGGCCAGGGAAGCCATTTTGCTGGCGTGTGTGACTGAGTTCGCTGTCCTACCGGCTATTTCACTTCTGTACTCCTAAATGTTCTGTGGCTCTGTCTGGGCATAGAAACCCATGTTCGCATACTACTCCGTGTGCGTGTGTATCAAGAGCACCCTGGACGTAAACAATCCCTGAAACAGGTTTACCCGAGTAAGCAGAAGCCGGGGTCTTGAAACATTTCAAGAGAGGCCAGTACTAAGAAGCACTTTCTACCGTTCTCGCGAGGAAGAATTACGCAAGACTAAAGCATCCGCGTGCAGTCGTGCCAACTTCATAACGGGATATGTACCCGTGGAACAGAGTGCAGCCCAACGTAAGCATAAAAACACGTGCGGTATTTAGGACTGACTATTGTTTATTTTCACTTATACATCCGACTACAAAAATCAGTGGCGGCGGCAGGTATACTTGTAAAGGGGGACAGGATCGTCAAGAAAAATTTATTTCCTAGTTTTTCATAAAACGACTTATTAAAGTAGGGTCCGAGAAATGTTTGATTTCATTGTGCAAATTGGTGCTACTTAAGTGGTTTTAGAATCTAAATATTGAATATTCAGATGGAAGAAGTTGTAATATATTTTTTTTAAATATTAAAACTAAGGTGGGTACAAGTAACTATATTGTCCCTCTCCTCTGTTGTAGGGGAGGGACAGCGTACGCCTGTCCCTCCCTCATGCGCCGCCACTGACAAAGATATACGATGTTTCTTTGTTATTCCACATGTCCCTATGTTTTTAATTTGGATTGTTAGCATTTCATTGCAGTAAATGCGCACTTTTTATACTATTTACAACAATTGTAAGCATATACATACTATTAGAGTGACAACTAAATTTAGTTCCAGACATTCTTGAACAAATTTTCACGTAGAACAAAATAGTCAGTCTATCTAAATCGGTTAATATAAAGGCGCATTTTTTTTTCATTACGTAATCATTTTTCCGGCGTAATTTAAGGAGGCCGTCTGACCAGGCCGCATAGAGGTATGCAGAGCTTCAGCCGTTTCCAGATTATTCGAAAAAATTATCCCAACGCATAAGTGACGTCTGCATAAGAATAGCATTTAAATAACGTTACACGTTTATGTATCCATTTCAAGTTAACCACTATTCGTTAAGGCATATTTTCTAGTTGTTGAATATGGCGAGTGAGTGAGTGAGTGAGTTTTGATCAGCGCTTAACATGGAGGACTTTAGCGCGGGTGAGGGGTGACATGAGGCGAGTATGGAGCAGCGCCGAAATGAAAGGGCGGGGGAAACCGAAGATCTCCGAGAAAACCCGCCGACCAATGGCATCGTCCGGCACGATTCCTACATGCGAAAATCTGGCGGACCGGCTTCGCTGGGAATCGAACCCGGATCGCCTTGGTGGGAGGCGAATGGTCTGACCATTCACCCACCGCGGCCCCTTTTAATATGGTAGGAAAATTGCCTCCGAAGCTTTTAAAAGGCACAGGCGTCTACAATATACTCAATATACTTTTATGTTTAATAGTACGTCATCAAATGATAGGGTCCTCACTGAGATTCCCATACGGGTGAGTTGACAGCGAGAAGACTGCACACCAGTTCAGTGACTTGCTCCTAGAGGCTAGGATGAGGCATGATGCGCGTGTTGTGTCGCCCTTATCGCATTCCCATATGTAGGCCTCGTAAGCGCTAAATGTGATCAACCAGGCGGCCACCTTAAGGGTGTTCAAGTGCGATGAAATCATAATTTTATATTTTTATGAAATATTGTTCGTTTTGTAGACGATACTTGTGAGTACGTTTTACTTTCACGAAACAATTTAATTATCATAGATTTCTCATAACGGGGTGTCAAAGTCAAAATTTGATTGTTACGCTGCCATGCAAGTAGTGAAAACCAACTGACATACCTAAACAAAATAATTCACTGTGAACTTACATCCCATGAGCTATGCAACAAAACATTAAAAAAAACCAAAAACCGTAATATTCTGAGTTTTGAAAAAAAATCGCAAGAGTACAAAAAAAGTAGCTTAATTCAGCATTTTTTAAAAGTACAAAATCAATTCGCTGGATTTTTTCAAATGTTTTGTTCCATAGCCCATAGTATATTATTTCACGTACGTAAGTCAATTGGCTTTCGGTATTTGCATGGTAGCAGTACATGCAAATTTGGACTTTGAAGTAACGTTTTAAGAAGATTTTGACAGTTAAAATTGTTTCGTAAGAGGAAACTGCACTCACAAGTATTGTCTACAAAACTAATCATATTTCATATAAATATAAAATTATGACTTTATCGCACTTGAACACCCTTAAGGGCCTCCACTAAGACGCGCTTAAAATGCGTTGCGGCGTGTAAGTAAATACGTTTTTTTTTTTTACGAAACTATTCCACATATGTTCATTGTGTCAGTGTACGAAAAGGAAATTCACTTCAAACAGTGAAGGAAAGGTGGTTTAAATCATCACTTCTATTAGAAAAATCAATTCGGAACCGCACAAAATGGCTAAAAACAAGAGTTTGCAACCTGTTACATCTGAAAAGCTACTCACAGAATTCGTGTGAAATTACTCTAGAAACATGCGATGGGCTTTGCTTAATACTTTTCACCAATAAAAAGATGGGGTCACCACTGACAGTGTCAGTCAGGCGAGTGATCTATGATACCACTGCACGCCGTTTCAGTGTCTTGTGATAGAGTTGATACCGCACCAGATGAGCCGCCCAACATCGCCCTTCGCGCCGTGCATCACTCACACAAACACACAGCCAGTATACGAGCGTCTTAAGGGGCTCGCCTCGTTGCCATAAAATCACACTGCAGCGTGTTTGAAGAAAAAGTTTTACACCGAAACTAATACACGTGTGTTCACGCCGTTTGTCTACGAAAAGAACACACACTTCAGACGACTGCCCTTAAGTACTTTCAAGACAACACACGTATTAGAAATCCCCTTTTAGGTCACGTCAAAATGGGTTAAAACGGGGTTGGTAGGCTGCTATAGCGGAAAATATACTAGCCGAATACATGTGAAACCACTTAAGGGTAGTGCATTGGACTTTAGTGGAGTGATTTCGCAAATAAAACAATAGGGTCACCACTTAAAGTTCCATAGGAAATTTGTTATTTCGCGAAGACTGCACACCTTAAGCGTAGAGGCAACGCACCGTTGTATGGCCCATACGACGTCGCCCTTAGCACCATACCTCATTCACACAAACACATGTGCCACGAGGCGGGCCCCTTAAGGTTGTTCACGTGGCAAAAATTCAAAATTTTATATTTGCTTGGCATAGTGTTAGTTTTATAGACGTTACTTGTGACTACATTTTACACTTGTAGAAATTTTTTAGCTCTCACAGTTTTCCCATAGCGGCATGTCAAAGTCACAATTTGCAAGTTACACGAACATAGGTTTAACAAAAACCAAGTAACTTACTCGAATAAAATAATTTACACTGAAATTACATATAATGGGCACTATGCTAAAAGATTTAAAAACACAAACCAAAGTAATTTTGTCTTTTTTAAAAATTGCAACAAATGAGGTAAATTTTCGTCATTTTCAAATTTTTTTAAAAAGTACAAAGAAATTCCATTCTGTGTTTTTAAATCTTTTAGCATGTTGCCCATTATATCTAATTTCAGTGTAAATTATTTCATTCGAGCAAGTCACTTGGTTTTTGTTAAACCTATGTTCATGTAACTTGCAAATTGTGACTTTGACATGCCGCTATGGGAAAACTATGAGCGCTAAAAAATTTCTACAAGTGGAAAATGTAGTCACAAGTACCGTCTATAAAACTAACACTGTGCCAAGCAAATATAAAATTTTGAATTTTTGCCACGTGAACGCCCTTAAGGACGCCGCCTATCAACGCGCGAGAGGCTCAAAAGCGACGGAGCTGTAAGGTCGACCTTGAAGCGCGCATCAAATCCCGCGTCGCCTCAACGAGCCAAGCTATGAACTAGCGTGCAAGCTTCCCACCGAACGGTTTTTACTATGGGACATTAAGCGGTGACCATATCATTTTACTGGTGGGAAGTCTGCAACTAAGTTCAGTGCAGGTCGCAATCTGAGTTTCACATACATCCTGTTAGTACATTTTGAAGTACGGAAATCTGAAAAAGCCGTTTTTGGCCATGTTGGAGGGCTTAGAAACAGTGTTTTTAATAAGCGTTACGTCTTAACGATGAGGTTTCGACCTTGTTTGAAGTTTATTTTCTTTTCGTACGTTGGCACAACGGGCACACGTGGAATATTTTCGTAGAATAAACGTGTTTACGAACACACTGCAACGCATTTGAAGTGTCGGGTAGGCGGCCGCCTTAATGGGAAGTCTATATATATATATATATATATATATATAAATGAAAGGTGACTGACTGACTGACTGACTGACTGACTGACTGACATATCAAACTGCAGCCCAAAACACTGGACCTAGAATCGTGAAATTTTTTGTGGGGGCTCCCCTCAGGTCGTAGGCGAGCACTAAGAAGGGATTTTTCGAAATTCGACCTCTAAGGGGGTGAAAAGGGGTTGAAATGTGTTTCCGAAGAAACGTCGATAGAGCTCGAACCCGACGGCCTATCATCGTGATTTTTACTTTAATAGAACACTCGTAAAATGCATATTAGCTAATTTAAGGATTTTTCGAAGTTCAACTTTTAAGGGGCTGAAAAGACCTTAAATGTGTTTCCAATCAACTATTGATATCTATCGAACCCTTCGGGATAGAGAGTTGATATTCACTTCAAAAAATTGCTTACGTAAATACCCAAAAAGGAGTTTTAGGTTTTTTTGAAATTCGACCCCAGGCATAAAAAGGGGCAAAATATGTTTTTAATGAATCGTCTTTATCTTTGAAACACAATTGGCAATCGTCGTGATTTTAACTTTAATTGGTTACTTTTACAAATGTCTATGACAGGACGGACTCAAAATCGTTTCGAAATTCTTTATTTAAAGGGGTGAAAATACGTGAAATGTGTTTTCGATTATCCTTCCATATCTATCGAATCAATCGAGATATCGAAGTACTCTTTGCTTTAAATTGGTGCTTTTGTAAGTATCCCAAGTACCATTTAAAATATATTTTCCGAATTCGGCCCTAAACTGGTTCAAAATGGGGTAATATGAGTTTTCGACTCACATTCGATATATA
>PNEQ01027051.1:0-19739 GCA_003012365.1 Medauroidea extradentata
GTAGCCTCTACAACTACGACAATAAACGTAGCGAGTGTAACACATGCACGGTGTCTCGTACAGTCACAGAGCGTCAAAGCGGGTAGTACATAACACAACACAACAGATGTTTTCACTGGCTTGTTGTCGCCAGGTTGCCTGCCTACCCCTGTTACTTTGGTGCACCATTGCAGGTATAAGGATGCATTTCCGGACATGGTTTCCTTAATCAAATATGTTCCAAACATGCACATCTACCATTCCTATCAATTTGTAACACTTATTCTTGGCCACCCTGTATATACAAGTATAGTCTTTGCAAACTTCAGGAGCCAGAGGATAGACACCTTAGCTTCTTTAAAAGCATTCTACCAAGCCTACAGAAACTTGATGCTGAAACAATAAAGTTACAGGTTGACATCTTGAATGTTCTTCACAATATTTATGAGTCTTGATCAGTTCCCAACTTGGGAACCTGTACTTCAGTAGTCCAAACCATCTCCATGGGTTACAGCTTCTGGACAGCATCCTACAGTTTGGGGATACCAATCATCACATTCACAACCACATGGACAAACATATTCCGTTCCAACCGAACCAATTGTGACAACTGTTACGCAGTTTCCAACTGGTTTATGGCAGTTGGGTGGCTGTCAGCAACACAAGGCTACCATTTCACCCACAGTCGTACTATCACTAGCAACAGGTTTAAGTCCATCCTCACTTTCTCCGGTGTTTACGTATTCTCAACAATCAGTTGACTCCGTTAGTAATAATGAATAGACATGGGACTTGTCTAGCCGTACATGAAGTGGTTGTATTTTATTCTTTTCTTTGTATGTACACGTACTTCATTGTAATGGAATGAAACATTATGTTTAGGATTCAAGTCCATTGAGTCAATTATATGTGCTGCTCAATCTTTATCAAGACACTAGGACTGGTTATATTGCTTTGTGTACTTGCCATTGAAATGGTTATTCAGGTGTAATTTCAAGCAAGAGTTATGTTACATGTGGCAATAACAATTTGTTTTCAATACATTTCTGATTTGTCTCCATAACACACATTGGTAATTTCACATGTATACAAAAGTATATGCAGTGTTCTAAACATGTCCAGTACCCTTCAAATTAAGGCACTTTGTTTTGTAGGTATAATATGTTTGCTTATTCCCTATTCTTCTACTATCCTGCTCTTTTAATAAGAGTGTTAATAGCATTTCACTAATTGTTTGCTAAACTAATAATATTACATTTCAAGTGAGACTCACATCCACTACTTTTTGGATATCATGAACTTTCTCTGACTACGTATGCCACAAGGTATCTCTAGTTGGCTACTAGGATTGCAGTCATTTCCTTAATAGGGACACAGTGGGGTGAAAGGTAGAGCTTTCGTCTCCAAGGGAAATTAATTTGTTTCAATTTCCAGTCGTGATTTAGGGACTGCGGCTGTCAAATGGGTAGAGCATTCGCCTCTAACCAAGGCGATACAGATTTAATCCCCGGCAAAGTCAGTTGGATTTGTGCATGTGGGAATCATGTCTGGGTGAAGTCGTTCGTTTGTGGGTTTTTCTCATGATTCTCTGGTTTCTCCAGCCTTATTTCCAGGTGCTGTTGTTTATTGACCTAATGTCGCCCTTCATCAGCTTTCAAGACCGCACTGTTAGGAGATGTCCAAAACTCTCCACCCCACCAGTCGGGATCAGTTCCAGATTTTTGCATGTGGGCAATCGTTCGCAATGATATCGCTAGTCTACGGGTATTCTGGGGGATCTCCTGTTTTCCACGCACCTCTATTCACCCTCATTGGTTCTCAAGACCATGGAAGCCTAAATAGCTCACATTAATACAGCTTGCCTAAATGATACTGCAAGCCGTTCAGTTGGTGAAATAGCATCTCTCATCGTACTGTTCTGCTTGGTGAGTACAGGACTTAGTCATTGGAACAGCTCATTAAAAGTAGCTCTTGTCATCCTGAAGTAGTTAAAAAATGTATTCTAATCTCTTCTTAATTCACTGTACAAAATTATAAGTGTACAGACAATTGGCCTTTGTAGATTTAAAGGATGTACCGATATTCTTCTAAGTGAATGCCTTTTACTTTTTACATTCAAATAGTAAATGTACAACAGGGTCTCTTGACTGTCCACTATGACTCTTCAATTACAACTAGTCGGGGGGTCCAGGACTACATGGACGCGATGCACCATCGCCGTGGGTGTGCCGTTTACTCGACAACACAGGCTGGGGTGTGCTCTGCGCTGCCGCTGTCTAATAGACTGCACTGCAAAAAACCATAACATCTGAAAGAGAGTCTTTGGGTTACGATGAAGTCAATAGAAAATCAGTAGAAGTAAATTGGTGACACATTTGATATTACATTAATTTCAATAAAGTATGCGTGGAACATTGCTCATTTAGTGACATTTTGTGTGGCATCCGTGGTTAATATTGTAATTTCACTATAATTGTAAATTTTTCTTATTATACTAGACAAAATTAATATGGTGGCAATTTGGTAATTAGTAATCTTTGAAGTTGTCAAAATGTTATTACAGTTACAAGATTTTACATTGTCTTTGTAAACAAAAGAAGTTTATGAAGAGTTACTTGGTTAGCCAGATAGGAATAAAATTTCAACTTGAAGCATTTACAAATTAATCAGAGTGAAGTTTTATGTCCATGTGTGTTTTCACAGATAGTGATTGTAAACCTACAGTCAATATTAATCCTGTTTCTGACCCTGTAGCTTTATTCTGTAACTCGTTACTCACGAAACTAAAAGTTATGGTACAGATTTGTTAACAAAATTTGCATGATGTATTAAGAACAGCGTACAGAGTATGTTGTTCTGTAACAGCAGTGTAAAATGGAGACCGGACATCTGTTGTTACATATTTATATTACTGATTACTGCAGCTAACCACGATTTACATTGTTAACTGGCCAAATACGCCAGCGAAACGTGAACAAGAGGGAGATGGAACACTGATATACCAGAAAAGGAGTAGTTTGTAAAGAAATTAAAAAACTGCATTTATAGCTGACACCTGTCTAGGTAATTTATGGATTTAAAATTAAAATTAGGAATGTACAAAAATTAGAATCAAACATTTCAGCATTTTCTCTTTATTATTATTGTTATTATTATTATTGTTATTCACATTTAGAAATGTTTCTTTACATGTATAACCCAATGTTTATGAAATAATTTAAATTTTAATACTGCATGATTAAAATACAATCAAAAGAGTATTACTAGTCTACAATTGTACTATGATTAACCACGTTGTGAGCTTCACAAAATTGTACACAGAGTTCACTAGGCCACCAAAAGATAGCAGGCATGTATTGATTAGCATTAAGTGACCAAAGTATCACAAAATCACAATTAAAATTAGTTTTAACATATTTCTGGTACTTTATTGTGAAGCCTAGGTATCACAACGTACGGTAGGTTTACCCAACCAAGTTCTATAATACGTAATACTGTTGCAAAATGTTTATTATCTTTGGTTCTATGTATTAAATATTTGGAACCTCTAAATGTTATATTTTGGTCTGACATCTGATGTTGGCAAGTGTGTTTATTTAAAATTAACAACACAGTGAAATATGTATATAAAACAAACTAAGGGAATGTATTGGGTATTTTTTTTAATAAAAATAACTAACAAACTGTTTATATTTTTCACACATCTGCAGCTCCATGCCCACAAACAGTTTGCATTAAAAAATATGTTCGTTCACAGTTTTTTGTTGAAAATTATTTTCATTGATAATTTTGACTTTGTTGTATGAATACATGTAACAAACTGAATATAAATAAATAAATAAAAAGTTTCAGGAGTGGTTGGGATTGAACCTGCGCCAAAATAACTACATTTGTTTATGATGCACTGTATTCAGACAGTTATTTTACCAACTATGTTAGCACACCATGAATCTTAATGCGTGGATCAAAACTGTACAGTAGAATCCTGTCATAACGTTTTTCAAGGGACCTGTGAAAGAAAGTGTTGTATGCAGAAAAATGTTATAAGCAGGAATCAATAATGTTACACCAATTAATGGATACTACACAAAAGTAACTTAAAATTCCATGGTTATGTACAGTAAAGAAGCCCATAATGAGATTAAATGCGGCTGTAGTTACTGCGCCATCAGAAACATGGTTAATACATACATTGTGTGTATAATATAGGCTTTCCCACTTGTGTACTGTAGGTTCATGATTGTCATCTTCAGGATTACAGTCTTTAATATCACTGTAATGTACACTTATATGACACTTTTCCAGACATAAATGCGTTTTTTTTTAACAGGTTGTTTTTAGTCCCCAGCTTAGTTATTTTCTCTAAAATAATACAGATAAGAAAAATTTTACCCAAGTTATTGTCTGAGAATAAAGTGATGCTATATGCAGGAAATGAAAATACCAGTGTTGTTATAAGTAGGAAATTACAGCATTACGCTTTATGGAAAAATGGTGGGACCAAAGAAAAGTGATGTTGATGCAGAAAAATGTTGAATGTTATAACGGGGTTCTGCTGTATATTGCGAATAATTTCTAATATTCATAAAGTATTTCATTGTGTAAAATATTCTATTATATTTAAATTAATTATCATTCAGATTCATTAAAAATACTGTGTGAAGTTGGGGTTTTGATTTAAAGTTCATGTTATGCATCAGGTTGGTTATTTACTGTGGTTTAAAATTACAAGGTTATCACAAATATCAGCCAAGAGCCGTCACATCAGCAAGGGGTCTTGTACCCCTCGACAGGGTAATGAGCTTTTTCCATTAAATGTCGCTTGCTTAGCTACGAATTTAGGCATGATACAGAAATTGGAAAGAACTCTGACATTTTACAGAATCACATTTTTCAACTGGTTCTTTTTAACAGCTCTTAATGATAAATATCTCACATCTAACGAGTTACAGGTTACAGCTGCTGGTAAGCTGGGATGTACTTTATTTTAGGGTGCAACATTTGCACATGGAAGCATTATTAGAAGTGCAATGTCATAAAAAATTACAGTCATATATGACAGTGTTGCGTATAAAATAATTTGAAGCAGTGAACTTGAGCTTCCCATATAAACTAAATTGTATTTACAGTTGTTTCTTGTTTGTAATTGCCTTCTTTTCCTGATTTAGGTACATCCCACAGACACTTCTAGTTTTTGTGAATGTGGTGTCAAATTGTTGGTCAAATCATGCTTGGGAATGAGTCTAAATGGTATGCGTAAATGGGTCTGCTATGGTTGTTCTTGATAAAAAGTAAAACACTTTTGAAAAGAACCTATGCTAAAAATTATGGTTACTGCACATAATTAAACTCAAGCATTCATTCGTTTATACTAATTGAAGTTTCAGCAAATTACAGAGTATAGTTCAACATTAAATTTATCTTCATAATAGGAATTTTTAAATGAAAATTTATGCACAAAATATGTATAATTATGTTTTATTCCAATAGTTTATATTAATCTCACATTATTACTTCGTAGATGCATGTGTGCTGGTCTCTAGTGGAGAGAATACAGCATGGACCTGTAAGAAGAAAATTAGCTGGAATTTTAAATTTTCCTTTGGACAAGCAGTACCCACATCATTAGATAACCACAAGAAAAGTGTGCGCAGACCTTGGACACTAGTCCTAATTAAGTGCAGATATAGGATTGTGGGAGAGTGAGTTATGAAGTTTACTGCTATCTACTGCATACCATTTACACATATTAGAATGTTCTGTTAACGAAAAGTTGCTTGCAAGAGTTAGCTAGGTTTACATGGTCACATGACCTGGTTCACTCGATAACCTCAGATTATCACTGTCTTGATCAATTGTATACAAAAAAATTATCGCTGTTAACTTTTAGGACAGAAAATTAACCGTAACAGAAACCAAGAAATATCATACGTTATTATTAAATGTGCACAAGAATTTATAAATATATGGGATTGACGTCTTTGTCCATCAGTCTCCAACTATAATAATTATTGCAACGAAGTGAATCCAAATGTAGAACCCCACTTTTACGAGTCCTCACGAAGCCTGAGAATGACCTCGCAAAGTCACAAACTTTATAAAATTGTTTCCAAGAAATTTTATCCCCAAAAAATTTATTATAGTACCATTTTTCATGTTAAGTTAGCTTCATTTGTCTCTAATCATAAAAGTATTGTATTTTAAAAATTGAGCATTAGTCTTAGCATATATGACTGTGTAAACAGCTGTGAAAAAAATCTCCCTCCTGATCTCTCTTCCTCAGTTAAACTGGTTTCTTTGTAATGAGAATAGAAGATCTTCTGCAGAAAAGTGTAGCAGTGTTTATATAGTCTGGTATAATACAGCATGTTTTATTCAAATAGCAGTTCAATTCTTACATCTACAACACTAACTACCACTGGACAGCAACGTGTGCTATCTACACACATAGAAAACTACCGTAACTAATCCACGGCTTGTGCTTACTAGTGTTAATTTAATAATAGAATGGGTGCCGGGAAAAAAATTTGTGACAGTTAAATATTTAATGCTTTCGTTAGGTGATCATTCAAATGGATATCAGTTTTCACTTTGAGATAAAAATTAATATTGTTTAAATAGGTTATGTACCAGCAAGCCCTTAATAGTCTGGCATCTGATTTTGACTTCATTGATAGTTAAATTTGACCAGTTGGCTCAGTATTGTAACACGGGAGTGAGACAATCTTCTCAAGGTACTGTTTAGGTTAAATATCTTCAGATAGATTACCGGTCTCCTTGTGTTGCGTACAGACTGCCGAACATAAACAAAAAATTAGAGAAGTTTTGATGCTAATAACACGGTCCTTAAAGTTAAGTGTTAGAAAATAAAAACCGTCAAATACTTCTAAGTTTCTTCCAGTGACAACTTAAAACCTTGGTTTTGCTGATTAAAGCAGTTATCCATACCACACATCTTCTATACGACCAATTTTCTTGGTAGTCTGCTTATGTGCACCATCCTGGACCATGTTCTGGGTACCAGAAGTCCTTCCCATCATCGACGTTCTCTGTGCACAACGCTATATGTCTGCATAGTAACTGTCTTAACACTTGACCTCTTGCTATTCCAGCCATCGACTGAATACCCTTTTCAACGTCCTTCAAACAGTGCGTAGAGTAAGTACGCACATGGTACTGCATAGAATGGGAATACTAATAGTAGGACTTGTAGTGCAAACAAAACCATACAAAAAAAGTAATACACACTGAACACATACAAGGTAGATACAATAGACCCCGATCTAACGACATCTGATCTAACAACATCGGCGATCTAACGACATAATTTCCAGGAACCCTGGAAAAATTAATATTTTCAAAATTGATGAAAGCTAAGCAAAGTGCAATAGATCACAGTAAAATGTTATTTAAAAATACATTTGCGAACATTAAACAATAACGTACTGCAGTTATAATAAATTAGTGATATGAAGTTGTGAAAAAAAAACTGTAAAAAAATTTTAGAAACTTCAACTGGAATGTAGTTAAAGCGCGCGCACCTAGTGAGTTAGGCCGCCCGCACAACACCGACATATGTAAGACGTGATGACTAACGCTGCCTTAACTCCTCCTCAATTCTCCACACTCCTTCCACCCTTCACGCCTGTCACACATTTTTCCGCACGGTTGAAAATAGATAACACCCCTCCTGACTGTCCACGCCAGCCAATAACCATTCACTCCCCTCACCCCCTGCTGAAAAAACAAGATTGTGCTTGTGTGCGCGCGGTCGCTCGTATCAACTGCCGGCGCAGGCTGTGATAAGTCACGTGACAACTAGCAGCCTGTCTGGCCGCAAAGCAGTGCCACATGTTTGCCTTTCTTTGCCACCTTCTCCCAGCCATCATCTTTGTTTCCATGTCTGGTCCTGGTGAGAGATCCCAGGGGGTTGGTGATGATGAGACGACACGTTTATTTTATTTTATTACAGCACGACCAAAAAAAAGGACCAGCTCAGCCCGTAAATGAGACAAAAAAAAAGAAAGAAAACAATCCTGCGTTATCTCATCTTTTTTCTCTTTCTTCACATCAGGCTGCGTGCTTCAGCTTGTCTTGACCTTGACAACTTCCGCTGTTATTGATCACTCGGCACGTGGGGCGGCGGCAGCGTAAAAACGGCCTATGATAGTCACGTATTCTACATGTGGGCTGATAAGATTTTTATTTATGCTCGTTCAACAGGGCAGCGATTAGAGTGACTGTGACGTGCGTGTCAAGAGTCACTCTGCCTCTATTCACAGTGCAGAGCATTAAACTAGTGTGTTGTGCATAGTTTTACGATTTTTCCTATAGGCCTAAGACTTAAAACGACGAGTAATTCAGTCGTTATTTTAGTGTCACATTTTCGTTATACTAAAATATAATTTAAAGAAAAAGTGTTTATTTTAAGTCTGTAATTGCTCTATATTAACTTTACGGGGAAAAAAACACTTTAAAAAAATTTTTTTTTTAATGTTGGGGTATCAAAATTAATTACCTCGGGACTAACGACATCTGCGATCTAACGACATAATTATCTGGCACTGTGCAGTGTCATTAGTTCGAGGGTTTACTGTATATTGAAATTATGAGCTTCAGCAGTGGATGTAAAACAACAGCTCATAGAGAATCTGCTGAAGTGAAGCGTAATGTTACATGGGTAAATAATGAACCTATTTATCTGTGTAGTTAGTGCAAATGTGTTAAAACTCATACCTTCAAGAAGCCAAATACGAAACTATTGTGAAGTCGTCCTTAAACTCTTTAAATATGTTAGTAATTTGTTGACAGAAGTTAAAGAACTGAAAAGTGACAATGCTATTTTAAAAACTTCATTAAATGACACCAGAAAAGAGACAGAAGAGCTGGAAAAAAATTTTAACTACAAACAAAATGGAATCTTTGGTTTATAAAACTCCAACATACAGCAAGGCTACAAGCAACCCACATTCTGAAGCCAACAAAAAAAAAGATCAGCAGTCTCAACCAGCAAAGCAAACAAAACTTCAAGCTATCCAGGAAACCAATAACGAGGGCTTCACACTAGTACAACATTGGCGAAAAACAGCAGACAGTGCAGTTTCTCAATACACTGCAGACAATAAAGCTGCCAAGCCATCAGCACAAATAGGAGCTAGAGTAACAACCTTACTCAAGGCTGTTTCCAGACCAATGAAACACAGAACCAAAGCCTTGTTTGTGGTGCGCTTCAATCCAGAAGTTAAATGAAGTGATGTTGAATCATATATCAGAAGTGAAATAGATATCAGCTACCTAAAAGTGGTGCAACTAAAAACTAAACGTAATTTTTTCATCAGTTTCCGTGTAGTGATAACTGAAAAGGATTTTGAAACAATGTATAAATACAGTAATGTAATGTTTTCGCCATCTGGAATACCTATAAACCCATTTAGAGGACCACTGAACATTGATCAGACATTCAACTCTGTGAGTCATGCCGAAGAAGGAAGTAATATTACAGATGTAACCATGTTTCAACATAATAACTTAGTTACTTGACACCCACATTGTCCTGCACGTGAAACAGAAAATTGTTTAAATATCTGTTACCATCAGCCAGATATACTTTTACCTAATTATTAAAAGACTATCTGTCAGTATATCAGTTAATGAGAGACCATGATTAGCGTACTTTTTATGAACTTAAAGATGTAAACAAAATTGTTAACTATCTAACAAATAACATTTTGAAGTTCATGGCAATAACAATATGTACCTAAACAAATAAAAAGGTTCTCTAAATATCCGCCTTGGTTTTCCTCAGAGCTAATTAAACTATTACAAAAGAAACTGTATTTTCGTAAAGTGTACAAGAAAACTAATGATGAACAATTTTTACAGCAAAGAAAACAGGTGAAATGGAAACTCAAGAATGATAAAAATATTTGGTTGCAATACAATAATAAGCAATGCAGGACCCCAAACAATTTTGGCATTATGTTAAAACAATGAAAGAAGGTTATAAACACAAAATCACTTTTAAAATATCAGAGATCCTTAGTTATAGATCCACAGTTAATTTAAGAAATGTTAGTAAAACAGTTTGTCTCAGGTTATTCAGAAGCAAATAATTTAATTCTCAATGTTATTGACATAACACATGCCAGGGATATTCTATTTGTAGAAATTACAGTAAGTTAAGTATTATGAAGTATCAAATAGCTTAAATAAACTCCTTCCTCAGGGCCTGATAATGTACCCAACTTCATTGTCAAAGGTTGCTCTACAATCTTAGTTCCACTACTACAACACATTTTTATTGCATGTATTACAATAGGTATGTATAAAAATTTGTGAAAAAATCTGTTGGTAATTCCAAAACATTAAAAAGGCAGCCGCCTTCCAAGTAACAACTATTGCACTGTTTAACTCTTCTGTACATTTTCAAAAACATTTTAAAAAATAATACATAGACACTTATATTTTAATTTGAAAAATTATCTTTTCAGTAAACAACATGGCATTGTAAAAAAAATCCTCTTCCACTAATTTATTTATTTATTTTTTTTAAAATAAATTGTACAAAGATGTTGGCTTCATGCAGACATGTTGATGTTTATTTTGATATTTCTAAGGCATTTAACTCGGTAAATCATTGTTTGCTAATAAATAAATAAATAAATATTGGTCGTGATCACAAATTTCTAAATCTTTTAAGAAATTATGTATTAGATAATTTTCTGTAAAAATTCAAAACATATCTTTACTGTATCCTGCCCTCCCTGGTGTTCCACAAGGAGGTTCCCTCTCGCCAATTTTATTTATTATAGTCATCATGTAATAAATATAGTTTTATTATTGTTTCCCAAACACAGGCCATGTCCGACTCCTCTCCAAACGCTCTTCATTGTACCAAGTTGTGGCACCATATCTTGGTGACCTCAAAAGTTGTGTCCCAACTGGTGGAGTGGAGAGTTTTGGTCATCTCCTAACAGCGCTGTCTTGAAAGCTGATGAAGGGCAACATGAGGTCGATAAACAACAACGCCTGGAAATAAGGCTGGGGAAACCAGATAATCCTGAGAAAACCCACTGACCAACAACTTCGTCCAGAAACGATTCCCGCATGCACAAATTCAACTGACTGTGACGGGGATTGAATCTGTATCGCCTTGGTTGGAGGCGAATGCTCTAACCATTCGACTGCCGCAGTCCCTAATCACGACTGGGAATCGAAACAAGTAAATTTCCCGTGCAGACTGCTGGGATATTTATGAAATATGTTTCAAATATTGTTTCATGCTTCAACATTGTTGTAATTTTTACAAAAGGATTGTGGCTATTAGCAAACCAACTCCGTACGACTTTGTCTTAATCAAATCAATGGTGTTAAGGTCAGTGCCACCTTTATAACCAAAGGAAATGCATGCATGAGGTAAGTCCCATTTACATCCTGCAAGTAGGAATTTTGTGATGTACACTGCACGCATCTTATTTTGTACATTGTGAATATGGCATATACAGTAGTTAGTTTTTGATCATGATTAGTGTTTTTTTTTGTTGATAATTATGGCAATTGTGTTATCAAGTCCTTTGAGCATTGAATTTATTTCTGAATAAGTTTAGGATAAGATCTACGTTGTTAACTGTGGTTCATTGCATGTATAATGAGTTTGTTGGTGACCACATTTCACAATGTCTTAAGATCTAAAATGAGTATTTGCTTGTAGCAAAGCAGAGCATAGAATATTACTGATTTAAATTATTACTTAAAGTGTCCAAAAGGGGATACTGTATTTACTCCTACAGTAACTGCATGTATTTAACCAAATTTTTCCTAAAAAATTGCAGTGTGGCTATTATGAGGTGTTTTCATAAAAAAAATAGTTTCAGTCAAGATAATTTTATTTAGTGTTAAAGATACTCTAAATGTATGCATTTATAGTGCTTATCTTATGGATTAAATTTTATATTATGTCATAATATTGCAGAAAATCATTAAAAAATTTATGTGTGAGTAAAAGTAACCATTAAAGTATACATCTGTAAAATTTGTGATTTATGTAAGAGTTGTATTTTGTACGCTTGCTGAACTATTAAATTATGATTACAATAGGAAGTTGTCAGAAATATTGAATTCAAAATTGGCTAGGTTATTCTTCGATACAATAAATGTTGTAATCAATTCATAAATACTTTTGACTTTTGATCACACAACAGCCATGTGAAACTAAATACCAGGGGTACTGGAAGGTATTTGTGTTGGTGGATGGGGGGTGATTTGCAAGGTGTCATGGACCTGAATAATTTTTTTCAAGGGGCTCGGGGGAGAATCTTAACATAATTGTCATGGCACTGGGGCTGTAACCAGAAGTGGCGGGGATCCTCTCCCAGGGAAATTTCAGTTTCTAGTTGCACAATGGTGATATTTAAGCAGTTTTTACACCTACATATACAGTGGGCAGAAATCTTAAGTATTTTTGAAGGTGTAATTTAACCTTAATATGGTTTATGTATGCAGTCCAAATGTCTTAACTTAAGTTTACGTAGTAATAATTTTGTGAGCATGCAAGTCGCAGGAACTTGCAACAGAACCAGAAGTAAATGCTCGTGCAACTGATCACTCCATTATTCTACTGTACATGTTCTAAAATCACGGGCTACATAATAATCAAACTATTTTGCAAACATTTGAAATTACATGCATATTTGGTTCTTAATTGGTACAATAATGTACATAATTCCACTTTATGTTTGGAAATTTCCTGAATTTACTTATAAATATCTCTAAATACATATTATTAGATAAAGTAAACAATTTAATTTCAGTTAATCATTAACTGCAAAAAATAAGTTACACTGGTGTACCCAAAGACTTTTGAGAAAGAAATCAAACGTCAAAGTAATATACTAATGCTGTACATGTTTGAAAATAATCTATAATGAGTGAAAAAAAAAATTTATAAATTTAAACAATCCTTCGTTGATATTATACCTGGCTACCCAACCATTAATATAATTTCAACTATTAAGGGGAAGAAAAGATGTGAACTGTATTTTCAATTATTTCTCCACATCAAACAAACTCTTTAAGATGTATAGTTGGATTTTGCTTCAAAATTGACGATTACATAGATACCATAAAAGTAGTTTCAGGATTTTTCACAATTTGACTCTAGTGAGATGGAAAGGGTGAAAACGTGGGTGATATGAATTGTTTATGTAGCTGGAACCAAGTGGACTACATTTCTGATTTTTACGTCACTTGGTTACTTATAAAAAAAGTCTAAGATGGGATTTCAAGACATTTTGAAGTTTGGTACTTTAGGTGATTGTAAGACGTGAAAAAAATTTTTTATTATTATTCCTCCATATTTATTGAACCATTTGAGATATCTAAGTGATTTTGACTTCAGAATTATGCCGCTTACGAAAATACCCCAAAATACTGTTTCATGATTTTGCCAAATTCGCCCCCAAAAGGTAAAAAAAATGTGTATTTGATTCATAAACAATATACATTGTCAGAGACAGCATTAAAATTTTAGATGTTGATGTAATTTTTCTTAACAATGATGTTACTAGAATGTGTTGAAAGTAATATCACAATTTTCAATACTCGACACCTGTGGAGGTGAAAAATGGTATATGAGGTGAAAAGTGTTTTCAATGAAAATATTATAACATGTTATTCAAGGGTTGTTCTAAATTCAGTCCCTAGGGAGGTGGAAAGATGTGGAAAGTGTTTAAGAAATATCCTTGATATTGTTTGAATCATTAGAGATATAGATAGGTAGATAAGCGACCTTTACATTCCATCGACAGCAAGGTCATTACAGACAGTGACACACAACTTGGTAGTATGACAGGAGTTACAAGAGGAGTCGGCCATGGCCTTTGTTAAAAAAAACATCCCAGCATTCGCCTGGAGCAGTTTTGGGAAACCATGGAAAACTGAAATCATGATAGCTGGTTCGATACCCAAGTCCTCCCAAATGTGAGTCCAATGGGTTACCATTACGCCACCTCGTTCAGTAATTCGAGATATATTATGCTGCCTTACACTTTGTGATGATGATTACGTATATGGTTTTAAATATGTTTCAGGATATTTCTAAATTCCAACTCTCTGGATTGATATGTGTTTTTCAGTGGTTTGTCATTTTAGCTGTGACTTTGTGTGTCTTAATTTTTAGTTCAATTAGATGCTTATACGTATGTCTGTCTACGATGTATGAGATTTTCGAAATTCAACCCCTAAAGTGACTAAAATACTTTAAATTTGTTTTCAATTAGACAGTGATATCTATCTAATCAGTTAAGTTATTGAGGTGTTCTTTACTTCAGATTGATTTGTACGAAAATATCTAAAGAAATGTTACGTTATTTACTGTATAAAATAACTTGAATATCAGGAGCAGGTGGGAAGAGAAGGGAACTTAGTTTGTAAAATTCCAAGAAAGATGATCCGAAAATCAAGTACGACCAGCAATAAATAATTTAAACCAGGATTACATTCTGCAGTTCTATCAAGATATTGCCGTACAACCTTTATGTATCTCAAGAATGAATATTTTATTTATTATATTTATCATAAATACTTTCAACGTTACATGAAACAGGTGGCCTAGAGTTCATTTCGCCATTCTCTGTTAAACACTGCTTACGCATGTGCAGTGATAAAACTCATTGAAGTCACTGAAAGCAGTTCTTCCTCAATGCGGAAGATGGACTGAAAAATAAGTTACAACCTCCATCCTGACTCATTTTCCCTTGTGAGGGCTATAAATTTCTACCATGGTCATTATATATTTTGATTTTGAGAGTAGAGCATGGGTAGGGACGTGTACAGTTATTAAAATTTAAATAAAATACAAAGTAAGTTCTTATCTTATATTTAAGCTGCTTTTCAATTACACAAATTTAGGAGTGTACAAATGAAATATTGTACTCCACCACCAAAATTTTGGCCACTGTACCTGCCCCCTGGTTCCCGCTCCACTGCTAAATTAAATGCATATCAAAAACATTAGTAAATTACACGCTATTACACAGGTAATCGAACACACCACCACTTGTATTATTTGCATATTTGTAAAAGTGTTCATGATAAGTAATAATGTTACAGTGTTATGAAAATTACATTATTACAAAACACATTTTCCTGCTTGAAAATGCAAACACGGGCCGTAGCATGTTATATTGTGCCCTGTAGTTTAGGCCTACAGCTGCTGTATTTTTAACTTTATATTTTATTTACTTAGTTATCATTTTGGTGCAGTAAGGGTATCAGTTTGCTTGAAATATATTGCAGCAAAATAAATATGCAGTAAAATTGTTAAGTTTCTGTCAGAGCCATTGTCAAAATGTTGTCTTATCAGTTTGTATGAACAGCTAGGTCACATGAACAAAGTTTGGCAATGGTAAGTGTTTTTTTTTTTTTTTTTTTTTTTTTTTTCCACTGTGACTCTTTAGAGCAGTAGAAATTTCAGTACATCATATTTTGCAGAGTACTACATAGTAATATGTTGTGTGTGGTTGTACCGACAGATAAGTTTTCTCCCAATTAGATAAATAAGAAGTAACATGTTTTACAGTGTTCGTTTGCTGCCACCGTTGAAAGAAGGCCTGAAAGAAATAAAGAATAATACAGCTACTAGTGATGCTAACTCACTTTCAAAACAGACACAATGAATAATAGGCCTAGATACAACTAAATAAACGTGCATAGTGGCTGTATTGTTGAAACAGCTACCGCAATTCTGTGACCTCTCTCACCTATGGTGCACTATTATCAGTAAATTGTATCCTGTTTCCGACAAGTTTGTCATATTTTCGCTGTGTGACACAATAAATAAGAGTATTTCCTGCACAGCATCTGTATTGTTTACAGTTGCTGCGAACAAGAGAAATAAGTGCATGGCGAATTGTTATAGAATTTAATGTAATTTTCTTGATTATTTTTTTCTTTGTACGGGAATTCTGAGACAAAGTGAGAAACGTGTGGGGAATAGATGAAAATTTGGAATTGTAATCTGGCTGTACATCCTGATTAGTGGATATGGTGTAATGGTTACAGTGAACAGCTCTACCAAAATATTTAATGTTATTTTTTTACATGCTAAGCATTTATGTAAGAAATGAATACACATTTTTCATCCTGTACTAAAAGTACTCTATTTCTGTTTATATTCTATCAATTTGTTGATATTTTCTGAAATATGGTAGATGTGGCTCCCCAGATCAAATAATAACTGGAGTTGGGAGATAGTTAAAAAAACTAGGTAAAATACTAAAGTTCCTGTTTAGTATGTGACAGTTAGCATCCTAGTAGAGTGCTGATTTCAGAAACAGAGGCTCAAAGTTGGAAGATAGTACCAGTTTATTTTTTTACGAGGTAAAGTCTGTTATCAGGGACAAGTTTTTTTAAGAAACAAATTTTTTATTTGTTTGTGTATCATTGTGCTCTGTGTCAAAAGCTTAATTTTTTTCCCAGCATTGTTATTGTATAGGCTGTTCACAGTAAAGTGAAAACTTTTAAGATTGTCTTGTCAAGATTATTTGAAGAATGTTCTCTTGTAGCCTCGAACATTAAATTTTAGTACGGTGAAATCTCAACATTTGATGATAGGACAGTAATAATTAGCTGATAGAAAATACTAATTAGTGGTTAAAAAGTGCACTCTTACCTTGGATAGCTTATGTCTATGTCTAGTATCGTTTGTGCAAATTGAGCGATTCAATTGGTATAGTATTTAGAGTTGTAAAGGCAGAGGGTGTAGTAAAAAACCTTTCTCACAGGCATTTACCAACATTTAATTTTCAAACCAATATTAATGGTACTGAAGTTTTCTAACAAATTGTAGTATGACATAGTATAAACTGATTTTGAATAATACTGAAGACTTAACAATGCAATAGAATATTTTCTGTTAAATTACACAAGAAACATTCCTCTCTTTAGATCTCTCTAACTTACAATATTCAAGTCTGTTGTAGTAACACACATTCTGTTATGTGTTAAGTCTGCTTGCTCCTAGCTGTCTTGTATTTTAACAGTTGTAGGGTAGGTGGCACTGCTGGTTTAGGGGTTTAAATCCAATAGTTTAATTGTCTTTTTTTTGACTAAAAGTGTAGTGAAAACTGTGCATGATTTTACGTAATAGAGCTTTTGCTTTTTATTTATATTTTTTCAGGATGTTTCTCCACCCCCTTATAGCAATTTTGCACCTGAAGGACCACCAAAAAACAAGCAGGTATATAATATTTTACTATTGGTTGAATAATTTGGAAATACATTACAATGGGCATATCGCCAGTAACAGTAAAATTTTATCTCAAAAGTTTAAGACAGTCACATAATACAAGTGTTCAGGGGAGCAGATGAAAATTTTTCCACCTTTTTCCATAAATACTGAGCTACTTACTTTTTAAAATATATATATTTTGTAAAGGGGCATTTATGGTAAGTCTTTACTTTGATTTATATTCTAAATAATTTTAAGTTCTTATCATGGATTCTACTGAAGTTATCAACTTACAGGACATAGCATATATAGTATGTATTTTATTTTGAGTAGATAAATTTGACCAGAATGTTTTACAGGTACTCATACAGGGAGAGTATGGACAGTGTGTGTTAATTTTGTATAATATAGCTTATGAAAAACTAAGTTGAAAATTTGTTTACAATTTTTTATTAAGTGAATGTGGGCGAAATTATACCCTGTAAACTGACTTCAATGTATTTAAAGAAGTGAAATTTTGAAGAAAATTTTCAGGTTAGCATTACTTCCATTATAATTTGCTTAATGAAAAATTGAAAACACAATTTTGATGTAGTATTTAATTTACTATCATGCTAAATTAACACACACTGTCCTGAATCATAGTGTACATACTGTATTAAGATACTGCAAATGGATGATGCCTACAGTTACGCAGATAAGAAAACCTTCACATGCTTATTTTGAAAAATTTTGTATTTGTAAAATGTTACAAGTGTCAAAGCTAAATATTACTTATAATTCTAAATCACATTCAGTTGTGTACATCTTTAATCATCATTACAGTAAACACAATATTCAATACTACCACCATGATTGGGCATTTCATGTAAATAGTGTTATTTAAGTTTTATAAAATAGATAACACAGTAAAGGTGTATGTGTCAGTAGGGCTAGTAATCATTAATAAGTTTTTGTAATTTACGAACCAGGTCCAAAACTGTTGATGATGTGTCATTGTCTTTTATGTCTCAGATTTGCCTGCTTGAACTCACTATTAACAGTTTATATTATAAGATTCCATTGCTTTCTTTCCTGATTTAAAAGTGCAAAACTTGTAAAAAAAGAATCGGTTGTTAATTAGTATCCAGTTTTCTCATGTCAAAAGTTAAGTTATTAGCTGAATCCATTGGCATACTGAACATCACATTGTAGGGAGGGTTAAAGCCCCTTTCTTCCTACAAGATCTCTAGAGCTCTGTACACAAATAGTACGGTCAGAAATATTTTCGAGTGGGCTAATAATTATTTAGGGGTGGCCAAGCCACCAATAGCTCTCCATTAGTTACACAGATGGGTTAATATAGCAAATTTATTCTTTTAGAAGTCCCTTAGTTACACATTGCTCATAAAATTTGATGTTGGGATGTTACTATTTTTAATGCAGCCTGTACCATTATGTTAAACTAGAAAAATTATTCAATTGTTCCCCTTATAATAAGAATATGAACATAATTTTCCATGTGAGTATGAAAATACAATTAAAAGTAAGCACATTATAATATCCAAATTTTCAATTGTGCCAGGTAGCAGTATTAAGATGTATAATGGTTATTCAAAGTACTTTTCTATGAATCCAGTAATCGTAGATAAATCTTGAAATTGTCTCAAGATAACATAATCACCTCATTTGTAGACATTATCAAAGCACACAATACAAATCCATGGAATCAGTGCATATAATATGTGACTCGTACATCATCGTCCTCCTATAAGTTAATCAAATAGAACTAGCCTCCTATAGGATCATTTTTGGACCTAAGAAAACCATTGATGGATAAGAATTAATTATAGGAGGTGCTTACAGAGGTGTTGTTGCGCAAGTTGACTTGATAAGAGCTGAATTACTAGTAGACTGTCTAGAAGAGTTTGTGGTAGTAGTGGTGGCAATTGAGACAAGTTTGTAAAGGCAGTTGGTATTGGTACATACTGTACTGTGGTAGTCATTGAACTTGTATGTTTAGTCGTTGGATTTTCATTAATATTAAGAGATGCTATTGGCAGAGTAATCACTTTCTTATGGATATTTCTTATAATCATTGCCATTTTTACAGCCCTTATTGCTTCTGTTATAATAAAAGTTTAAATGGTGCACATTATGATTTTCATCTCTGGAGGCATATAGTTTGACCTTCATTCATTATTCATGTTTTTTAATGCCCAGATTCATTCGCAAACTGGATGTGGCAGTACATGAACAAAATTTCCAGCCATTCGATCGCTGCAGTAATTTTATTACTTTGACCTTACGACTGATGATCTTGGTTCTGGTGGTTCCTTTCTGAATTCCTATTTTGAGCGAAGTGTTCTCATTCCATCTGGTTGATTTGTAATAGCTGCTTGCCTAAAGTCAGCTTAATTTGGGAATGGTATATCTCCATGGCTAAGAGCACATAGGTTCTATGTCCAAAATATTTCAAAAACTAGTTATAGGTACTGGCTGATATCCAAACTGTACTCTTATTTTGGACAAAGGTAGTGAACAGGTCCTTCGG
>PNEQ01027051.1:19839-30741 GCA_003012365.1 Medauroidea extradentata
GGAGGAGTGGGGTATTCTTTATGAAGAAGAAGGGGTGGCTAGCGTGCCTCTTCCATTGCAATGTCAGCTCTCCTCAGCTTCAGACGACTTGATAAGCGCAGGGTGAATTTCATCTTGATAGTCTTGCTGATGTTCTGAAAAGTCGAGTGGGGGTAGACTGGTGCCTTTGGGGTGGCAGTAGTTCGAGTTGGAGCTATTGCCAAGAGCATTGCTGTGAACTTGTTTTCGCCATTTCTGAAAGCGAGTCTACGTCCAGGGTATGTCAGGGTGGTGAGTACATGAGGTATGTTGCAATGACGTCCGTTTGGATCGCACCTTTTGAATTGGGTGATTTCTCTTACATAGACTACAGTTTTTGTGTGGCGGAGATATTACCTCGTAATTTTGTCACTTGTTAGGGAAGGTGCAAAAAGAAAATAAAGTCGGACGTGTGTCATCTGGATTCAAAGTGGCATTCTTTAAGCCCAAAGCTCTTATCTTTATGGTGTTGCAGGATTGTGTGAGTAGTGAATCAATGTTTTGAGAATTGAAAGTAAGATGTACCAAGAGAGTAATAATGTTGCAGATATAGTTGAGCTCGCTTAGTAGATTACATCATGAGGATCCTTAGCCAATTTGGTTTAGGGAACTAATGTGTTTTAAATGTAAGTGTGGTATTGAAGGCTGCTGTAACCTAAATTATAAGGTTTGAGAGTTTGAAGGTGCATAAAATTCTGCATTCCAAAATGCTAGTTTTCTCAGCTAGGCAACCTTTGTCACAATGCCTATAAGGCTACATTGTCGACTAAACTCCACACAGAGAAGACATGTGTTTATGTACTGTTGAATGTTGTTTATTTTAAATGATTTATGGTACAGTAGCATGTCCTTTAACGTAGTGCTTTTAATAATGCTTTTTTCATTTGCAGTATGTAAAGTGTATCGCCAAGTGTATTATAACAATGGTACAATTCCCCACATACTGTCTTTCTATTTGTGATGAAAAAGGTGTTTGTGCACTAAAGTAGTATGTCCCCTGAGTCAGTTTTGCTGTGAACATAAGTTATATGTTAGGTTTGTAATACATTTGTGCTAAAAAATTTGGCTGTATCTGGAGCAGCTGTGGACAGAAAATTTTGCAGTCTGCTAATACTGGCTTTGTGTTCACATGATTTTCTATTTTGATTACAATAACATTCTTTACCAATAATAGCAAAAAAAAAAAAAAACTATCCCTTGCAGGGAAATATGTTGTTTGACACTGTAACTTTTCATTTATATTTATTCTTTTGGGAATTAAGGTAACTTTTGTTTTATTGTATGGTGTTTCTTCATGTTGTCTGTTTATTATCCTATCCCTGCATTTATCACATGGCGATCAAATGTCTAGCTGTAAGATTATTTTAGAATTGTGTAGTTAGAAGTTAAAGGAATTAAATGAAACCAAGATGTAGCAGAAAATAATAACACAGTTCATCGTAATATTCCAGGTGAGCATAATGTACACAACAGAAATTAGTAGTGTAACTTTCTTGCTTATAGGTTTAACTCTTATTTTCAGAGAAACTGAATTAAAGTTATAAATCCAAATGAAATTGGTCTGTTCATTGGTACATTATGCAAAAATATAATGAGATATAAAAATGAATAAACTAGGAAGCTTGTAAATAAAATTCAGTAGAATGCTTAGTAATTTTGTATATACAACACTATTAAACTTTCTATTGTTTCCTATTACTATGTAGTAAATCATAGGTTTCTCCCAATAAAGTATAATCATAATCTATAATCACCTTATACAAAGAGTCCATGGCAAGTTCATCATAACTTTCTCTGCCTATCTAAGTCTTGTTATGCTATTATTTAAAAACAAAAATATATCTCATTTCCAATTATAACTTAACAAAAGTGCTTAGATTAATAAACATATGTTCAACAGTATTCTGAAAAATTGTGGCTGTTTTCCCTCTTTCTAAAACCTGCATTTCATCCTGTAGCGATGGAAGATTGCTGTTCCATTTTGGAAAAAAAAATTCTTGATGAGAGAGACTACATCATTGTCAATACTGCAGATGTAATTAATGTTTTTATTATGAAAGAAGAGGAGCTAGACTTGTTTCCATAACCTGTAAAAAGGTATGTTGAATCATTTGTACCAGAACATCCTGTGGTGGAAGTAAGTAAAACCGATATAATTTATGGCGGTGAGGATCTGGCAAATCAAGAAGAGGAGGTAGAAGACGAAAACAGCGATACTATTAGTACAGCATATGTTACAGGGATAATACCAGTTTAGGAAACTGATAACATGCTAAATGAGAAACGTGATGCTTCGTTACATGTAGCTTCTTTAAATAATGGTAGTGTGGAGCTGGCAGATCCAGAAGAGGAGAAAAGAGATGAAAGCAGAGATCTAGGTACAGCAGATGTCGCAGAGTGTGTGCCAGTTGAGGAATCAGATAATATACTAAACGAGAGACATGAGCCTTCTTTAGATGCAGTGTCTGAATGACCGAAATATCACAGAAAGCAGAAGGAAGAGCCATACCGTAATTTATGTCTGAAAAGTCATACATTGACAAGAACAGTAAGGTATTGCCACAAAAAACAGCTTTCCAAATTTAATATACAGGTGCAGATTTAAATGTTCTGATCACATCCCTAACGAAACACAGGAACGTTTCCTCAGAATATTGGGCTTTGGAAGGTACTGCCCTTCTGAAAACTTACATTATTTCCCTGGTAGAAGGTATAAATGTAGAGCAGAAACTAAGTACATTAGACCCCCAATTTTACGAACCCTGGATTTTACAAAGGTAGTGATTTTACGAATATACTCTCAGGAAATGTCAAAAAAATCACGAAAATTAAAAAAAAAGTTTATACTGTTGAAGAATATAACGGTGCAGTGCACATCGGTGAGCAACGTTCAGCCTGTGAGCACTACTTCTTATGTTACAGTTTGTCTACCCCTGATTTCTTTATCATAAAGCGAAAGCTTACTCTTCGTAGATAAAAAGACTGTGACAGCTAGAGTTACATGCTTGTCTCACAGTGGGCAGATGATACCTCCCACCCCACACTTTATATCTTCCCAAAACTCAGCGTTGGAAACAACTTGCAGCACGTTTCCCAGAAACTATCAGTATCCTCACTCCCCTTAGCGAAAAAATAGCTAGCAGATATCCAAATTGTAAACCTCCCCTTCTCCTAGCTACTATCAGCTCACTTTCATGTGTATACTAACGCCGGTAAAAATAATCTCTATTACCATGTGCACAACATGATTTTTCGTACTGTGACATGCACTGGCACGTAGACCATACTTAGTTTCTTATCATATAGTAATTAAATTTTTTTTTCTCAATTTTTTTTGTTTGTAACAATTTAGTCATGTTAACTTAATCAAATGTAAGGATGAATACTGCGGGATTCAGCATATTAATGGGGATGCTGAAAATGAAAGTAATATTAAAAATGTATCCAAAATTAAAATTTAACTGCTAAGCAAATTTAAAAGTAGTAAACTTTACGTGTAAATTTTATCTGATATATATCATGTTTGGACTCTTCTTAAAGATAATTTAATTTTGAACAACTTTTCTAAGTAACTTTTTTCTTGTATTTTGCGTAATTTGGGTTTTGAAAATTTCAAGTAGGCTCTGAGCTTTCCGCCTCTGGGATATGATTCATCTGGCAGGCAGGTTAGAGTTTAGATGCTTGCAGGCATATACAGAGACGTGCTGGAATGTGGCCCGGTCAGCAAGCCCTAGTTCTTTCTTCTTGGGTGGTGGTGCCGTGCGCAACAGAACCCTGGAAAGGTGGTGCTCCGCAGGACTATTTGACATTTTGCTGACACAGCTTGTCCCCAATTAAATAAAGTAATGATTTATTAATGGTCGTTGAGGAATGAACTATTGTTTAATTTTGTATGTAACCATGTAATGAAATTTCTTTTCATTATAAATGTCCATTAACCAGTTTTTCATGCAACTTTGATCCCGTGGTATCACTCCAGCCGAGTAAGTCAGAGTGTTCGCCCAGGAGAAGGCAGTCGTGGCACATCGGAGCTAGTTGATGGTCGTAGATATGGCCAGCTAGTAGAGATCGGTTGGGGCATCGTGGCAGGAGTGGCTGAACATGTTAAGCACTGGAGAGTGGCTGTGAAGCCTAGAGGGCGGATTCGCCAGTAAAGTGGGCAGTATTACAGTCCGGTTTTTTTTTTGTTTACTGACTTTAGTATACTCAAGTATGTAGGTACACCAAAGAGCTGCACCTATATGTATTGCGGTTTTAAGACACTAGTCGGGGAAAGTAGATATTTGTATCCTGGAGTTTTTTTTTCACAAACCGAGGCATCTCACATCTGAGGAGAAACCTGGTCGAACACTCACGACGTCCATTTGAGCACCGGTATCCCATATTTACTTTCACATTTTAAGGTAAAGTCACTGGAATGAATTTGAATTCTTTAGCAAGGACTGTGCTGTGTACGTCTGCTGAACAGTCAATAATAGAAACAGAAAATTTTTATAAATGTTTCATTGTTTTCTCTCTACACTATCTTTTCGGTAAACTCAGGCTATCTCGGCATGTAAAACAAAAATCTAATTTTTGTAGTAGCCGTGGCTAATATAAAGTGGCTGCAAGGAATAAGGAGCAGTTCCAGCCTTTCTATTTCTTCGTCGTTGCTCTGCATTATTTAATACTAACAACAAAGAGCAATGCAATGCTACGTTTACGTCCACCCCCCCCCCTTCCTTTTTACAGTACCCAACCTCTACCCAAACCCAACCACAGAATTTTACAAATAATCACATGTCCTGTGTGTTATTTTTCGAGTTTTGGCAGTTTTTAGTATTTAATTTAATTTTCCTGGTGAAGTGAGAAACTCTTTGTGTTGCAATCTTCTCTAGGCTGTAGAATTTCCAACGCTGATGTTGTGGTCAGATCATCAACTTCATGGAATTTCTCAGTGATACAGGTGATTGATGCTCATTTACCTTTGTCTGCTTAGAGTATTGTACCATGGCGGAGGTGTGTGTGTGTGACAGAGTCACTGCCAAGCAGCATGAAGGCACAAAAAAAAAAATAAAAAGAGGTGGATGCATTATCAGCACTACACATCAGCGGGGCGAGCGTTTGGAAAGTAAACACGACTGGGCACCCGGTAAAACCGGCATAAGTGACTTAGTTTGGACTCGTTGACTGCGCTGTTTTTGCATTATCTGAGCGTGGCATAGTTAAAAGGGCATAAGTACCGAACACAGTATAGTACAAAAGACACGATCTTGAGAAGGCATCTGGGCTTGGTGTTTTATTATTTTTTTTTTGCGACATGGATTGGTCATACCGATCATTCATAGGTGTGATTTTAATCGGAAGGAATCTGTCTATTGAAATAAATTTAAACTCAGGTTATTATTTGCCATTTGGTGTGAAACAATACGGATGTCAGGGACGATGTATTCGCGAGAAGACACTCGGTGCTCGGTTTTTTTTCTCCAGGACATGGGACAGTCATATTTACCATTCAGAGGGACCCTTTTATATGGAAGATATCCGTCTTGTGATATAAATTTATATTTTAATGATAACTTGTCTTACCTTCCCGCAAGACGGTATGAAAATGGGGACCCCATTAGATACACTTTGCAGCAAAAATGCAATTTTAAATTTTGGTAAAGGAGTGGTGGGAAAATTGGCCTCAATTGATTTTACGAAGTTAGAAATTTTACAAATGTCATAAATGGAATTGTTAGTATTCGTAAAATCGAGGGTCTAGTGTAGACAAAGGTATATTTTAAGATCAAGGTAAAATTCACGTTTTTACAGTCTCAGAAACAATGAACAACAGAAAGTAACAAACGTTTGAAATTCTTTTGTAGAATTTTCCAAATGAGTTTTAAAATAATAAACTATGCTTTGGCCAATAAAAACTAAAGTGGGGACATTTTCTGGGAAAGATGGCAGGAAAGGTGGGAAATCTGTTTACAGCACATCTGAGTGATATGTTCTTTGTGTCGAGAAGCATGTAGGAAGTTTATCACTGTCCAGAATTACATTATTTTCGGCGTAATACTAAAAGGCTTTACCTGTCCTGAGAGCTAAGAATTGCTGATCTCTATAGCTGCTACTATACAAATTACTGTCCAAATGAAAACATAATACCAGTTAAGGAAAATGTCTTTTTGTGAATCTTTCATGTGAACCACTATTGTCAATATGTTTGCCCAAACAGATGGATGTACCACATCAGGTAAGACCAGCATGGAAGAAAATTGGAAAATGCACAAAAGAAGAAAAAGAGAAACCATGTCAATGGAGGAAAGTGATATGTAATGCACCAAAGAAAGTGAAGGAATGTAATGGACTGCAACATTTTACAGTCAAGCGAACCTCTACGTTCCACATGCCGGAGACAGTCAGATGTACTAGAGTAGGAACTTTTGTCGAATTGTAATTTTACAATATTGATTCAAATGGTAATGGTTACTGTTATGTTCGGGGTGAAACCGATGGGATAAAAGTATCTTCAGAAATTGGGTCCTGTATTTTGAACTAGCTGCAGATGCTACCTGTATTTGTTGGCCACATGACTTTTTATTCAGACAAATTTGGTCGATAAGAGTTGCTAGCAGTTCGTCACAGCAGCCATGTTGTATGCTGTTCATACAGTTGACCACCTCAAGATATGTGACGTTAAATGCATTGAGTCAGGTTGTTCTTTTCTTGAGGTTGACTCCATGCATGACATAATAGAGCCAGCTCGGAAGTACATTAATATTTTATGTGCCCAGAGAATATCAGGTTGTAATGGAAATTGCAAGAAAAACAAAAAGTCAATGCAAAGTTAAAAATATGATGTTACAAAGACCTAATAGATCTGAGGAATATAGGGAAGATGATTCTATCAAGCACAAAAGAAGATACTAATGGGAACAAGATATCTTGGCTACTGATAAAATGGCTTTGGTTTCAGAGAGAACTTCCATGCTCTGCCCAGTTTAAGTACAACCTGAGTGGTAAAACCTTATAATTTTATATTCTGGGACGTAGGGTAAAGAAGTTTCAGTGGAGCCCCATTACTCAGAATTCTGCATACAATAAAAAGATACCCATATCAGTCCAGATTAAGCCAGACCTATTAAAACTGCTACATAAAGGAGTAATTCCAGGAACGTATGCTGATTGGTTCAAAGCTTTTCCTTGTGAAGAGGAATGGAGCGATTGTGTTCCCTACAACACTGGAGGAAGTGAAAGTGAATCTGAAGGTCTGTGAATGTAGTTGGAAATGTAAATATGCAAATAGAGGGTAATTTTTTTTATTTCAGTGATAATTTTTATTTGTTAGTTTATTTATTTATTTTTGTAGTTTATGCTTTTCACAAGAGATTTGATTACACATTTCTCCTTTTACATTACGAAATTTAACACAGGACTTGAAGATACATAAGTTGTGTGAACAGTAGGAAACTGCATAGTGAATAAGGTGCAAAGTAACTGCAATTTTTTTTGCTTTGTGTAAATAGATTGTTCTTGTAACTTGAGCAATATGTTTTTGTGTCGTAATAACTCTTTTTAAAATGTGTTTAATTACATATTTGCCTTTGTAGAAATTGGTTCAATGTATTATTACGACAATCATTATGAGACTTTTTATAAGGAATAATTATACAGAGACAATGTCATTCCGTACAATGGTTGTATGTCCCACCATCCAAGATTAAAACATTATTTCACAAATATATTTAAAAAATAATGAATTGCTTACTTTCTAAAAGCAGTACATGGACACTGTCCAATATCTGTTAAAACACATACATTTCAACAAATTAATAATTTGTGATAACAGCAAAGTAAAACTCTTTAAATGACTGGTCACAAAACATTCTTTTGCTGTTTCTGCCATTGTTCTTTGTTTGGAAATGCAACCTATGTGCTCTTAAGAAGAAGAAGAAGAAGTTAGATGTCTAGTGTGCTCAAATGTCATGCTGAAGTGTTCTTCAAATGAACACTCCTTTCTTGGATCAATTTTTCGGAATGCAAAGAGCATGTGGATTGCCTTGTCTATAACTCACACCTTAATAGCTGTGAGCACATGCTCAACGTAGCAAGTGAGAAACAACATACAGTATCTCTTACACCTAGCTGTCTGCTATTACGGATGACCTACAGACAGCAGTACACACACAAGTACACAGTATTCAAACAATGGTCCGCTGTATCAGCATGCAGGAAACTCCTGTTCTTGCTGTCATTGAGAACTGGGTTCGTAGTTTTCGGTAAGTGCAGTGCATGTTTGTGTTAGTTGTATTGGAATCAATGTGTGTCAGCTTTCTCATTGTTCTTAACTGCACAGTGTACACCTATATTCCACACGTGAAATAGCGAACATATCTTCGGTTATGGTCTGGCATATGGAAGCATTTAAGGAACCCGAGTCTGGTATGAAATATAAAATTGCAGGAGCGGTTTCGGTTTTAGTCATCCATCTGTCGTGGCAATCCTGCATGAACAGTTGCTATACACATATCATGTACAGTTTGTTCGAGCCCTTTGACAACAAGGTCCCCCCCCCCCCTTGCCAAATTGCTGTTCTTCCATAGGGTGTTGCAATGATGTGGTAACAATACAAATTTCATATCAAAGATACTGTTTTACAGATGGGATTAATTTCATGTGATACAGAACTGTCAATTCCCATAGCAAAATGTGGACAGCTGAAAATCCATGTGCAGTTGTAGTGGACAAGTCAGAACCCACACACAGTTGTACATGTGTTCATAGCTCTTTAGTACACTTTTGACCACATGTTTACTGAATGTTTCTTTCTTGTTTTGGACCATACTGCAATCTCTCCAAATATGGAATACTTTTTTTCTTTTCATCCTTTATATCAGTATGCTGTATATTGTATCATATCTGCCATTGCTCAGTACGGATGACAGCGGTGTATTTACACAACACCCATGCTGACCCTGTGAGAGGCAAGTTATTTATTATTATTTCTGATAAATCTTCAAATGATTTGTAGTGTCGTCCAGAGTGTGGGATATTCAAGTGTTACTTGTTATGTAATGGACATTTCACTTAGAGATCATCAGTCGTCAAGAAGTGGAGTGTGACAAGTGGTTGCCTCAACGTATTCCAGGACACAGCAGGAGCTACGCACCAAAACAGCAAGTAAAATAAAGTAACATGATGATATTCAATACTGAATATTATTAGGAAGAGAGTGTTTTGAGACTACCTGTAAAGAACAAATTAACATTGAGTTAAAATTTCTATCTGCAGAAATATATTTTACAGTGTGAATCTCAACATGACTGAATGAAGATCATACTAAACTGTTGGTCACACAATTAGAATGACACTGAAAACAATATCATTTGTTGTCTTTTAGATGCATAGAAGACTGTCCTTAGAAAATTTGGTGAACTAAAATGCTTTATGCAAAATGGTGCTGCATGTGATATGTCCACCAATTTGCTAGTATTTAGGGATGTGTAATTCCGATATTTTATGGTCGATTTGGTTCCCATTCAATTCTCATCGTAATGTATGCAATTTGATTTCAATTTTGATTTCTTCTGTTAGTTTTGGTTCTACATACACAGGGATAAAGATATAAACATCAAAGTTGTGTTATTTAATTACTTTCGTAATTGAACAAACTGCTATAGAAGGTAACAAATACCACACCTGTTGTAACATTTATTTATTTAATTACTTTGTTGGTAATAATATATATATATATTTTTTCTTTTACAAACTTTTTTATGCAGTTATTATTCAATCCAGAAACATAAGGTGTCAGGTATTTGCCTTTCTAGAATTTACATACATAGATTTGTTATGTAGAGGTAGTGGTTCTAGAATCTTCTAGTAGGTTTTAAAGTCAATGGGATAATCATGAGTTTATCTTTTCTGCCCCATGGTTTGGATGGTCATTCATTGGTTTTGTTTCTTGTCGGAATGGCAGTCGTCGGTTCGTGCAATATCCTGAGTACACAGTGTTTTATACAGTGGCCCTGCCGTCCAATGCGAAAATGTTGTGTACTTTGTAGTGATATGTCGGAGTGAGGGGAAAAAGGGTGGAGAGATGACGTAGTGCTGTTTGCCAGGCCATCATATGTGTTCTAGCGGGAAACCGAAATGCTGAAAAAAAGTATGCTGTTCCCTGGAGTGGTTGGGATCGTAAATCTGCTGCCCATGTGGCGATGTCCACTCTGGATCCTCCACATTGTTGAGTTACCTGTGTGATGGGTTTGTTGGTGGGACTAGCTCCCTGTGAGCTAAGAAGTGGCCATGGCTGGAAAAAATGCTATAAGTTTAGCAGTGACTTACTGTGGGTACTTCGGCACTATATATTGAAATTTCACTTGGGTACCTTAAGCAATCCTGACTTACTAAACCTGTCGGCAGCTGAAGCTGAGATAATGTAACCACGAGGGTTGCACTGTGGTGAACTAATTATGGTAAAGTTACATCCCTAGGCATGAAGAGCTTGCAGGGTTGGGGAGGTACTACTTGTGGACAGAATAGAAAGCTACGTTAAAGTTTGGATGAAAAATTAATTACTATTGTAGCTAACAGATTTGAAAAAAAATTCTGGTTCAGGAGCCGTAACATACGTGACCGTTCACCCTTGCACCCGGTATAAGACTTAACTCATCATGGTGGTAACCCTCGTTTGGTGGAGAGGATGGGCACCTGTTTCAGACTTGTACATTTTGTATATATGTATTTCATAAATGTGTGAAGATTGTGTCGTGCAAGATTGTGATTAGTGTTACCTGGACACACATGCCCAGTTTGAATTTCCCGCTCTCGGGCTGCTATATTGGATGTACATTTTGGTGTGAGTTGGCGACCTTGTCATTGCCAACTCTTAGGTTGGTGTCCCTGTTCCAGCAACAA
>PNEQ01027052.1:0-30641 GCA_003012365.1 Medauroidea extradentata
ACTTTTATCTTTCACCGACAACTCACCGACAATCCACCGACTCGCGATCATCTGATGGCCACTACAGTTTTTTGATTAGCCATATATATGCGCCGCGAAAATTACGAGCCAATTTAAAGTGAAAAGTTTCTATTCGCGTCCACTACGATTTGTATTGACCTTATTTTAAAGTATTTACTGCACCATTTGCAACAAAATTGTGCAAATATAGAAAGAAAACCACAACTGGCGATTGAGCTGCCATCTGTTATGGATTGTGGGAACTAAACTCACCAGCAAAGCAACGACTCTCAATGTAGCAACACGACAGCGACAATCTCACCGTCTCTATGTAGCAGGGCCTTAATACATTGCTGTCAACACTAGTTTAAAATCAACTCAAGTGAAATATATCTTCGTTGTTGGCTACCAAATCTGCAACCACGCATGCCTAAACAACGGGCGAATTCCCAGAATTAACTTTTACGTAACCGGGTTCGCTAAATTTTATTAGTTTATAAGTCGTAGAAAAATTCCAATACACACAATAGTGCCTGGCGTGCGGTGGCTAACCAAAACAAGTAAGTTAACGTCATAAATGTGTTATCCAATAAGAACGCGTTTTCAATGTTTATGGCGGCGTTTGAAAATATGACATTTTTAAAGCTGAATAATTCGAAAATTACAATGTTCACGGAGCTATTGCTTTGCCTGGCTGCATTTAGTCCCGAAACGATTCGGAAAAATGAGGTAAACATTAAAAATTTTTTCTAGGAATGTTTCCTATTCTATGCTCCTTGCTCTAGACAATTAGAAAATTGACAAGATTTGATTTTTGTGTGTCCGTCCGCATAAAACAGAGTGTTTTATTTTATTCCATCGCAGGAACCTATATAGTAACTTTTTACTATCTTAGTATTGAATAATGCCAGCCTTGAAGGCATCATTAGAAATATTATATGCCGCAGCGCACTAGCAGTAGAACTTGTAGGAAAGTTGGCTATAAACGTCCAAAATAATATGAGAGAATTATGTTAAATGCCTGCAATTTAACGCAAAATTATAATTACGTTCGTTAATAAGCTTACATATTAGATTATTCAATTTGATTTTCTACTCAACCCCACTCGCCCCTAGTTTTATAGTATTTACTGAAAACTGGTGGATACAGTAGGAATGACAAAAGTACGCGTAAATGTAGATAAGAGTGAGAAGAGAGAGAGAGAGAAGAAGAAGAATGGAACAAAACCCCGTAAATTGTGCAAAGTTTCAAACCCTTGAAAACCTAATTCTACCACTGTATGATTCTACTCTGTTGCATCAGTTTCCTACAAAATATTTTTCAACAACTTATATTTTCAGTGACTAACATTTAAAGTATTTCTCACGTTGTATCTAAATCGTTATTACTACGGAGTAGCTTACATAAAGTAAGTATAGGTCGTTCGGGATAAAGTGAGCACTAAAAATGTAACCTTTGAAAAGTATCACTAGCCGTTACTGCATGTAAATCACCGTTACCTATAGTTGCCTTACTACTTGTATCGTTGGCAACGAAATTACACAATATAGTTCCGTGTATTTTCCTATTTAAATGTAAGAACACTGAAACAAAATAAACCGAAATACACATAATTGTATTTTAGGTAACTAATAATTTATTTTAATTAATTTATACGTGTAACTGTTGACTGCACAATTTATTTTACACACGCAAACATCAAGTGACGTGTCCAGAGAGGTTAAACATTTCCCGTCGCTAAATGTTACGCGCGGAAAGATACAAATTGGTCTGAAAATAGAACTTTAGCAGGGCTTTCTTGAGTGTTCACTTTATCCCGAACCTCCCATAGGTAGTACATAGATAGTGGTCGACATGGGAGGCACTACAACGGAACCAGTTATCTAAACGAATAACGAACAGGAAATGATGCGGATATGCCAGAGTCAAAGAACCATTCCAGTACTAATTTGGAGTAGTTACGGAAAATCATAGGAAACAAGAAAAAATGCCTGGACCAGGCATTAAACCCGGGTCCTCTCGAATACGAGTCCTATGTTTTACTAACGCGCAACCTCGCTCGGTCGAGAGCATAGAAAGCACTCACTTCATTTACTCTTTCTGTCTCTTCTCTTCCTCTCTCTCCATTTTTCTTTCTAACATAAGAAGCGAGCAAAAAATACTGTGACATTTATGACGACACGTTTTTACATAAGCATAACGAAAGGAAAAAAAAACAGCACATTTCCTGTTAGTGATAAAATATAGACAAAAAATTGTGGCAAGCCTGGAATGAAACTGTCAAAAGATTCTTGGTGAAGGAGAAACTTGTTAGGTTGATGGCACATGCCGTTACTTTTCACGCAGCAATTCGCAGAGCCGGTTCTGGGCGGGGGTTAACGGTTAGCACACCGGATGTGTTAACTGGTTAGAGTCCCTGGCCTCCGGCGTAGTGGTATAATGAAGCCCGAGCATCCGTCAGTCTCCTGGTTGATTGATTGCTCTGCCAAACTTCAAGCAGAAGACTTCAAGTCCCGTTTACATGGAGCTGTTCTACGTGTGTGGAAGACTGGTCTTTAGTTCAAATGCCTCATCGCCTGCATGTACATAAGGACACTAGCTCTCTGGAGGAATGTCCTTTTTAAACGTTTCATGCAATGGGGCCAATTTACTACTCAATTAAGTATTTTAAACATACTCCACCGCAGCACACGGTATCTCACAGAAAACCAGAGAAAACACGCAACAAAACAGACCAGGAACCAACCAAAAGGATTTTGTTGTCAACAGGTAAATAAAATGATACACATGCTATTCCACAAGGAATTCAGTCCTTGTGTAATAAAATGTGTTTCCCTTTGTTTGCCAGTTGGCAACAAAATCATTTTTGTTGTTTACTTGCCCGTTTGCCTACGTGTATTCTCGGTTTTTCTGTGAAACACCATTTCCTTCAATTGCAATGGCGTATGTTGAAAACACTTTTTTGATTAAGTACATTGTAGCCGACCACCGTAAGGCGCATGAAATAACCCAGTATAAACTCCCCACCATAGGATAATAGTTCAAGAAGTTATTCGTTAAAATTCGCATAATGTTTTATAATTTCCTGACAAAGGCCAAACTTCTGGGCTAAGGTGATATCCAACGCATGCCTACGACGGCGTCACAGCAACAGGTGGTCCGGAAGCAGCCCCGGAAAAGAGATTGGTTTTTTAAAGGGGTGAATTGGGGGTTTGGGGTGAGGGGGGGAGAGGCCGTCGGGCACGACCCCGCGAGGGGAGGGGAATTTCTCAGTTTCCCCACTTCCCCTGCGCGGGCAATTTTCTGCCCCAACGATCACAACTGGGCAGGACTGCCAACCTGACACGACACGGGAAATGACACTTTCACCGGGGCAGTCGCGGGTTGTGACAGCGGCAACAGAGTTCCCCCCACCTTCAACCCCCCCCCCTCCCTCAAACCAGATCAACCCCAAGTCGTAGACACGCCTTGACTGTCACGAGGAATGCGGCACTCTGAACTGGCGAACATCTGGGCGTCACAAGGAGACATTCAAGTGTGAACATATGAAATTATTTATACCTGCAAAATGATTGCCAAACAATATAAAAATGTGAACAATTATTATGACATTCCATAACTATCTGTTCTCGACCTCACTGACGATAGTAAAAGGGCAGAAAATCACGTGTACCGTATAACCGTTTGCTGCTATTCTCATACTATGAAATATAAAGCTATCGTATGTTGCACTGAGGGCCGTGGAAAAACACCAGTGGCGCAATAACAGGAGGGGGTACGGGTATATTACCTCCCCTCCCCCTTAATTCATGATTAAAGGGCAAACGTTAAACAATCTACCCGTCTACGTGTGAAGATTTTACGTGTTCTGTATTTTAGTAATATAGCATATAATTTGATCTCATTTTACGAAAACAGAACACTATTATACAAGATGGTGACCAAATTAGAATACCATTTATTCCTCCGCCCCTTTTTTTTTCTTTGGCAATTTCAGTTGTTGCGCCCCTGCACAACACTAAATGAAGAAAATATTTGAAAATTAAAAAGAAGACAGCATATGGCTACAACGTTTACTTTCTCTTCTTCTCCACCCAATTTCTTATTTCCATTACAAAAAAAAAGCCGAAGCAAACTAAACATAGAAAAAATCTTGGGTTGGAAAAACAACTGCATAAATGTGGATTGTCCCTTATAGCCAAGGACATAAACTACAAAACTTCACACGTACCAGTAAATTTCTCCATTTCTCCAACGACGTACATATTATTAATTTTTGTTAAAAATGGCTGCAATATAATAAATAGTTAGGCCCCTACATATATGGTGTAATAAACTATGTATAAAATTATTTTTTTTAAATATAACTGAATAATACAGCAACGAATTGTACGCAAAGGAAAATGTAAACCTATACATACAAGCACAGCATAAATTATACTTTGTTTGAAAAATACATTTCCAAATTACTAATTTATTACAGCTTCTTGATGCGCCAAGTATATTTTAAGCATGAATTCTTATAGCTTGGCTTCCCAGCTTTCCCTTCCCTACTGCGTTAGGGTTTACTAGCCGTGACAAAGTTTAGCATTCCTTTATTAGCTCATCAGGGGCGTCATTTGGGGCCACAGGGGGGGGGGGGGGCAAAGACCCCCCCCTGGATTTAGAATTTCATGTGTATAAATATATTTTTTGTATTTTTAATTTTAAAAATGATAACTTAAGCACATAAAACTGAAGTTTTATTATAAAAGTATCTAATTTATACATGCTTAATTAATAAAAAAGATGCAACAAGGTCACTGTCGCCGGAAAACATCTTGCCCCCCCCCCTTTTCCATAGAAAAACCTGAAATTACGCCCCTGAGCTCATCACCTCTCACCAGTATGCAAAAGATAATAAAATATATTTAATACTAAACACATATCTCTGGCATATTCAAATCATTTAGCCAATTCTGATTACTAAGCAACTTCAGCACACTATTGAGTATTTTAACCCAATTTAATGTATTTACATTGTACATCGTACACAAATACAGCTATCACTGGCAAAAAATTTGATATAACCTTCATTCCTAAATATTCTGTAAGAGCGAAAACCATGAAAAGAGCGAACCTGCTCACGTATAAAACTTTACAGAGGGAGTGTATTTCGTCGATCAAATGTTGGCCAAGGCAACGCAGTAGCCGGAGCGTGTCCGAAAACATTGTTCCACATGTGGCGCTGTGAGAACCACTGCACGGAGTGGGGCGAGAAGGGGGAGGGGGAGGGAAGCAGAGCGAAAACATTACGCAGGGGGAGAGGGGTGGGGAATTTCTCACGCAAAAAGCGGCCTTGAGAGCACGAGCAGATGAAGACGTCGAGAAGGGGCCGCGTGAATTGGGTTGGCGAAATGTCGCGGGTGTGACAGACGAGCGCCAGATATGCACTGTTCACGTTAAGGGCCTTGCCTATCACGCGCTTAAAGTGTGTTGCTCAGTGTACGTAAATATGTTTTTTTTTTTTTCGCGAAACTATTCCACATATGCCCATTGTGCTAATATACGAAAGTAAAATATACTTAAAACGATGACGGAAGGGTGGTTTTAAAGTATCACGTCGATTATAAAAATCATATCGGAGCCCCTCAAAATGGTACAAAACAGTTTTATTCAACCTGATTTATCTGAAAAACTACCCACGGGATTTGTATGAAACTAGGATAGAAACGTGTATTGGACTTTGCTTAAAACTTTCCACCAATAAAATGATGGAGTGAGTGACCACTGAAAGTATGGTCAGGCGCGTGATCTACGATACCACTGCACGCCGCAGTGTCCTGCGGTAGAGGTGATACTACACTAGATGAGGCCGTCAACATTGCCCTTCGTGCCGTGCCTCACTCACACACAACACACGGTAAGTAGGCGGGTGCTTGGTGACTTCTCTGAATAGCATAGCATCCTTGGTAAAACATATTTGTCGTACCCCTAGACCTTATCGTACGGTTTACTCTATTATGACTACATAGGCTACTCATCGTCAAATAAGCACTTTTTAAGACTGTTGTATAGAGAATGATAATGTGGCCGTTAACGTCTGAGTACGAGTGAATCTATATATCATGCGGATCACGCATGTACAGTGCTATATTGCTATGTTTGTATTACCAACAAACGGAAATATACAAATTGGTTTAAAAGGAAAAACGTATCTAGGGTGTCCAAAGTAAATATCTTACCGTGAACGGCTTGTATCTGTTGAGGCAGCGGTTGTAGTTACAGCTTCGACTGGAAACTTAACTTACTTCAGTCCTGTCGCAAACCATCCTGTTTACTGTCACGAATTTTATGGGTGCTTGTTGGAATGAAATAGTTTGTAATTTTACATTTGTACCGAGCATATCTTAAATTGTAGACAATGAAAGAAATGTTATTCCCAACTTACAACGAAAGAGTCATCACTATGCTACTTCACGATATTCACGTGATTTAACAACAAAAAAAATTTTTTTTAAAAAATGTCGGAAAAGAGGCTAAAATTGTAAATAACTTCACAATATGTTTTTCCCAATTAGAAAATGTCTTCAAATGGACTTTACTTTAGACACGTGGGGTTCTGGAGGAGGGGAAGGGCTTTGAGAAACTTATATACTTTTTTTTTAACTTTCCACGTGTGTTAAATTTGCGTAAATATTAATTAAATGTCAAGTTGATATTTATCATTTGGAATGCGTCGTAAGTAAATATATTTATTCAGGACTACCACATGTACGTGAAAAAATATTTTTTGTAACGTCCCAAAGTCCACCCACGTGTATTGCATCGCATTGTTGATTTAAATAAAGATAACGCTAAGCAAAACACTTTCACCTCGCGAGGAACAAATAAAATCACAGGACATACGCAGCGCATAGGGATTTTGCGAAACGGCACATAATAAATGTGAAATACACATACACTGGTTCTACATGCTGTTTATTAAAATTGACTATTGACACTGATAAACGTACAGGAAAATAACCAGAAACGACCGTTATTCAATTTGTTTTCACGCCTATGCAGAGAAGCTATTAGTACCTACTACTTTTGTCTAAAATTTGAATGCTTTAATCAATATTTTATTAAATAACTATGTGTACTTACAAATTATTCATTGTACTTATACATGCGTGAATAATAAATTATATATAATTAATGGCTTTGAAGAACATACGGTAACATTAATATGGGTTTTTCACTTGTCAGACTCAAATAGATAAAATATTGACTATAAAGTATGTGATGTTAAATTAATATAGAACAGCAACAAGATACACAATAATAATAATAATAATAATAATAATTTATTTTAGACATTCTACAATTTGTAATTTGTATGCAACTCCTGCCACATTTCAATACAAACGTAGCATCCTAAGTGCTAATCAAAGTGCACCTTATCCGAAAGTTGACGTCTGTGACCAAAACAAGACAATTTTTTTTTCTAGACAAGACGTCTTCAAAGGTGCTACTTTAACCCGAACAGCCTAATATACATTCGGAGCACGGGTATTAAGGGGGCCGCCTGGTTGAATGTATTTCGCGCGTACGGAAGCGGTAAGAATCACAGCATGCGTATCGTGCCTCCACCTTAGCTCTCGGTACAAGTCACTGAACTAACGTCCAGTCTTCTCGCCGACAACTCGCCTTTATTAGCCAGTCAGTGGTGACCCCATCATTTATGCTGTATTATTGAAGATAAATATGTGCTGTACATATCTATACCTTTTAAAAGATTCTGCGCCAAGATATCCAAACCTAAGAACGACCGCAAAAACGTGCGTGTATCGTTCTTTAAATGCTATTCCTAAACCGACATCGCTAATGTACGCCTTACAATTTTCGAATAATCAGCTAATGACTGAAGTTCTGCACATCATCGCTCGGCAGCCTGGGCAGACGGCCACCTTAAGAGTGCGTCATAGATAAATAAACGCTGAAAACACCAATTGATTTCTACGCTTTTTTCGAAGCCAATACGGATAAAATACTCCATGACAATACTAGATAATGGTATTTACCAACTTTATGAGTAAATATTTATCCTGAATTACTAATTCGTTACGCGTGATCTCTGGCGCCGCAGTTAAATGCACGAGGTTACGGCGTCAGAGATTGTGCCTCAGAAGTTCGTAACACTGGAAACAATATTGTTTAAAACGTTGGCTAAAACTATTGTCTGGTATTGCTATTGTTTAATTTGCGCAAATTGGCTTCAAGAAACCTACAGTTATAGAATAATGCTTTTAGCGTTGAATTATGTACCACGCCCTCTTAAGGGAGCTGTATACCGCAACTTTCATCACCATGGTTTTATTTTTATATTTGCAACAGTTATTTTTTTTTCTTGTTTTGCACACAAAATGTGACATTTTTCTCTTATAAATATTTCTTTATCTCGCAAAGTTTTTGCGTAATGGCTCGTTAAAGCCAAAATTTTCATGTTTTCGTTTTAAGGACGACACTAAAACAAACTCACTTACCAAGCTGAGAAAAATCACAGTGAATTACGATGTTGTAGGCTACAAATTCAGCTATGTTAAAGCAGAAAATAAAATATTTTTATATTAAAAAAACTATTGATTTTTCAAATTTTTATTTAAGTACAAAAACTTTAGTCTTAGTTTTTATGTACGAGACATTGTAGCCTGCGACGTCTTTATTCACTGTGAATTTTTTTTCGTTTGATATGTCAGTTGCCTTTAGTGTAGTCCTTAAAACGGAAACATGCAAATTTAGACTTTTAACAAGCCGTAATGGGACAACTATGAGAGATAAAAAATGTCATAAGAGCCAAATTAAGTCACATTTTGAGTTTAAAATAAGAAAATAAATTTCGTACGAATAAATATAAAAAACACACAGGACACAACCAATATTTTTTAGTTTGCTACCACAGACTCAGTCCACACAATGTATACATACTAAGATGTCGGAGGCAGGTACGATGTCGGAGGCAGGTACGAATACAGATCATGAAAACTCGAGCAGCAGGGTCACTTGCCCGCCGCGAGGGTGGAAAGGAAGTTTACATTTAGGCGCCACTCCAGTCGGGGGAGGAACTCGAGAGCTCGCATCAGCGGGGGATGGTTGTCAAGGAGACGAAGAGGGGGAGGGTGGGAGCGTGCCCTCAAGAGGCCCGTATCCGCCGAGACCACCGGATGGGGGCGATGTCCCCCTCCCCTTCTCATCCTCCCCCCTCCTTCATCTAGAAATCCCAACCAACCCCCGCCGGCGGGGTGTAGAGAGGCTCGTCCAAGACTTTACTGTTCTACACACACGAGACTTCTCCACGCGCCGGATATGTGGGGCATAAAACACACCCCTAACCCCTCGTAAACTAAACCACCTTCTGACAGGATGTGCACAAAAAGTATTCGAATACCAGAAAAAAAATACCACTTTAAAAATATTTTTGTAAGGTTTCTGCTTTCTAACAAAGCGTCTAACAAGCTCCTGTATTCCATTTATTCCAATTGCGCTGTAAAGCATTTGTACAACGGTATAACACAGCTCTGTATTTATTATTGCATTACGTTATAAATTGTGTGTTCATCGTTGGAAGTCCCGTTGACTGCAAGCAATATCTGTACCTCGCGCGTTGAGGCGACCAGATACCCGAAATGCGCGCAAGAGTTGCTCGCGCATCGTACAGGTTGTAATGTGTTCGTAGAAACTTGTTTTGTTTATATAATTATTCAATATGCGCCCACTGTTACAATATACGAAAAGAAAAACATTTCGGTCAATGACGGAATGTTACGACACCATGCTCATTAAAACTGTGTCCAAGTTCTCCAACACAGCTAGAAACGGTCTTTTCAGACTGCCGTACTTCAAGATATACTAACCGGATGTAAGTGAAATTCAGACAGAAACGTCAATGAACTTGGCAATAGATTACCACGAATAAATTTGTATGGTCACCATGGTCAAAATGGACCGGCGGGAATCTCACATGCTAGTTCGCAGCTTGGCTCGCTGTGGCGATGCGGCATTTGATGCGCACTTCAAGGTCGCATTGACAGATTATTTCTTTTCAAAAAAAATATTATACCACTGTTTCCTCAGTTTAATTATTAATGGAAATAAGCGACGCCGCAAAAATAATCTCTAATTACACCAGTTCACTGGTCTGCGTGGCGCTCATCACATACTTATTACGAGCGTCTAATTTTTTTATCATATTGTATTAATTAATGTTAAGCATGGAATTTTCACCTGAGAACGTTACGACATGACGACCCTTTTCTTTATTTAAACATGCTGCACCATCAGACATTTTAATAGAAAGCGTTAAAAATTTCATGCAAATTATGTATCACCATTCGTGTTCCTAATACAGGGCGATGATATTACTAACTGAATATTGTGGTAGAATAGGTGTAAGATCTCAATCGTACAAAACACTAGTCATTGTTTTTGTTCTTAGTCTCAACTTATTTCTTACATTTTTAATAAAAACATTTTTTAATAAGATTTTTGGCGGACCATTACTTATTTACTGTTCACTTTATAGAAAAAAGATACTTTCATTATTTTGCATATATACACACACACACACACACACACACACGTAAAACATAACTTGTGCGAGTGTATCAGCCCAATACACTGCCATTGGATAGTGGTGTGCCGCAACGCGCCTGGTCGTTCACGCACGTGGTTGCACGAGTGTAAAGCAGGTTGCATACCGCTCCAGGCGCCAGCGACTGACAGGGGTAGGATTACTGACGCAGATTCCAGTCCGGCGGAAGACGCGTCGTGGCTGCGAAGGAAAGGATCCATTATGTTAAATGCGGCGGTGAAACGAGCAACAGGAAGGCAATAGAAGGAAGTGGGATGGTCAGGCACACGCTCAAAGGTGTAAGATCTGAGTGTTTATTGTGCCGGAGTGGGTCAGGGGCGAGAGTAATGCTTAATAGTTAATAAACTAGCACCACTACACCATGATTTGTATACTCTAATATCTCAAGGAATAATGGCTGGCAGTAAAACTTTTGGAAACAAAGACATAAGTCGCGTCTTTGTTACTAGAGACGAAGTTTTGATACTGGGATGTAAATACGACAATAAAAAAACGGGATTCCAATGAAATATTGTTATGTAGCTCAATTTGTTTAAAATTAATGTTCTTCTACTAGCCAAATAATTTACATATAGTAATCTAAATGCATCCTTTGTGAATACACATCTCTATTAAAACCCTTTAGCTACTTATGTTTTTATGAGTAATCCAACGTTGTCGTATTTTCTGTCCCTTTTCCTCTTCTACGCTCAAGAAAATCCCTCTCAGGTTAATGTCACCCCTTAGTTTCCACCCCTCAGTGCGCCTTCCAAGACGAGAACACGCCCAGCTGTCGCTCAAAGTGTACGTCTGTCGGCAGCTTACACGGGTTTCATACATAGAGGCTCAGAATGGACGGAGCTAATTACTAGAGAATATTAAGATTTTCAGGAGTAAGTACATGCAATTACTGTGCTTTTTTATCATAAGTACATCTCTCAAGATAAACTGCTAACACCGACTGAATAAGTTAAATACTGTTTATCTTTCAACGTTTAAGTGTGTATTGACAAATTGTTTATGTAGTGTTTTTGTTCTACTTATAGACTACCGTAAAGTGGGTATACTTTGCACCAGCTTGGGTAACTTTGAAGCACCAAAAATACTTGTTTCTAGGTCGTTTGGTGAAATAAAGACACATTACGACAGGGTATTTAAAAAATTATAATTTAATACCACCGAATACAATCAATCATTTGTCTTTTAACTATTAGCATAGAAAATTTATTTTTGGTGGTGCAAAGTTACACATGCTGGTGCAAAGTATACCCATTTTACGGTAGTAGTACTAGAAATACATAAGATTAAATTTTTCATTAGAATAAGTTTAATTTACTAGGCACTTGCTAAAACTCAGTGAGCATTTTGAGTGCCTGTCAGTACATTTTGTTTGATGTCACATATTATGTTTTTTTTGGGAGTGTTTATGTTTTCTTTCTATATTTATTTAGTATAATACTATTTTCGTCAGTTTTTTGTGTCAATTGTAGCATATATGTGCGAGATATAAAATATTCAGTGTAAGAGAGGGAATATCGCCTGAACTGCGCCAAATAAATACCCTTTTATTTATAGCTATAAGTGAGACACGCTCGTGCATCAAATGCCGCATCGCCATAGTGATCCAAGCACTCAACTAGCGTGCAAGAATACCATCGATCCATTTTTACAGCATGGATAAAACACTCAATGACAATCCTAGATAATGGTATTTGCCAACTTTATGAGTAAATATTTAACCAAAATTACTCATTCGTAACGTCTGATCTCTTGCGCCGCAGTTAAATGCACGAAGTTCCGGCGTCAGAAGCTCGTAACACTGGAAACAATTTTGTTTAAAACGTTGGTTAAAACTATTGTCTAGGATTGCTGTTGATTAGTTTTCACAAATTGGCTTCAAGAAACCAACAGTTACAGATTAATGTTTTTAGCGTTGAATTATGTACCACGCCCTCTTAATTAAGCGGTGACATATCTGTAGCGAAGTTCAGTGCACGTTTTTGAGTTTCACATGCATCCGGATAGTACATTCTGAAATACGGCAGCTTGAAAAAGGCCGTTTTTAGTTATGTTGGGGGTTTCAGAAACAGTGTTTTTGATTTGCATAGTGGCTTGTGCGAAGAGTGTTTTCTTTTCGTACATTTGTACAATGGGCACACGCGGAACAATTTCGTAAAAAAAAAAAAACATATTTTCCCGTACATTAAAACGCCTTTAAAGTTAATATGGTCGCATATGAGGGCGTATTTCAGTATCCAAAGACTAGGAGAGCCGAAGCACTAAGGCTGATACTACATGCGTATCACGCCTCGCCCTAGCCTCTAGGCGCAAGACAATGAACTGTTGTGTAGTCTTCTCGCCGATAGATCACTTCGATAGGCGGTTACATTAAGTTACGAGGTTAGCACGTATAAGGCATTGTTCCATCTCGGGGCGTTCAAATAGTGACACTGGGAGAGTTATCAAGCGTCACCCTGAACTGCCTGCAGGCTTTTAGACATATCCTCGTGACCTAGCAAATATGGTCACGTGACTGAATACGCCAACCTAATCCCAGTAGGTTGCTTAATTTATCCACCTTGTGAGACGTATAGTCGTAACCGTACCATTAAACGACGCAACATTTAATACGAAGGTGCATCGTATTCGAATAAAAAAATTTTAAGTTTTTGTCACTGATTTTCTTAACTGAAAAGGTTAAAAAACGCCCAATCTTGCAATTTTTAACTCAAAAGGTTTCTAAAGGGCTTGGAACGGGTATACAGCCCTTTCATATATAATCTGTAGAGAAAAAAACTAATAATTAAAGAAACTGATACAATCCAGATGCTGCTCTGACATAAACATAGTAGCGAGATCGTCAATAACAGTTTCAAAAACGCGGAAATTGTTCTGATCTGACAGTAGGATGTACAGGAAAAACAAGTTCTACTTCAAGGGTATTCGATAGGAACAATTCGTAATTTTTTATGTTTTTTTTTACCGAATACAACTCAACCTTCAGGCACGTAATTAAATATCGTTTTACATATATGCGCATCTAATACAAATAGAAAAACCTATACTAATCAGAAAAATAAAAAGCTTACAGGTAACGTTAAAACCCTTTGTAACTTCACATAGAACATATAGTTTTTTTTAACTGTTTAGTTTTCACAAAATTTAATTTATTTCGATATGAACAATAATGAATGTTATTCCTAAGCAGATATAACTCACACATGCTGAGCAGGTTTAGAATAAAGTTCTGTCGATCGATGCGCTGCACACCGCTCGACGGCGGGAACAGGCACCCACCTTAACGAACGACATGTCTTTCATACATGATGACAAAATGTAAAACATCATTTCTAATCGATAAGTTACCCCAGCTAACATCGTTACTGTTGATCGAAAAAGTGCGATGAGCGGACTTTGTGATCAGACACCTGGGATTTCTAAACCAAGTACTTCCACTCGAAGCTACCGAAATTCTGGTCAGAAACTAGTAGCGCCCTTTCGATTTGTCCAAATCCTTATGATGCGGTGACAACCAAGAGAGTGTAGTACATGAGTAAATAAGCAAAAAAGTTTATTGAAATTTTCAGGTACGTTTGAAAGTCAATACAGGAAAAAAAACCTTTGCGGACCACGAAACATTCATGTTTCCATTTAGATATAACATGCTAAGGGCCGTGGAAGAATAAGAACCTTATTTTACAACTGTAACAAACACTGCTAGCGTTTAGTTGTATGTAATTTCTAAAAAAAAATCGTATTGAAATAGAATCAATTTTATGAAAACTAGACAATAAAAAAACCTACAAAATATGTTTTGTGAGAAGTTACAAATGTATCTTAGCTCTGTGTTTTTACTGTACCTGTAAGCTTTTTCATTTATGTAATTCGAATAATAGTTTTTTTTTTCAATTTGCATTACATGCCCATATACATAAAACGATATTTAATTACATGCCAGAAAGTTGAGCTGTGTTCGGTAAAAAAAATACGAATTGTTTATATGGTATAACCTTGAAGCAGAACTTATTTTACCTGTACATTCTACTACCAGAACAGCTTCCGTGTTTTTAAACTATTATTGACGCTCTCGCAGCTATGTTTACGTCAGAGCAGCAACTGGAAAGTATCAGTTTCCTGAATCGTTTGTTTTTATCCTCTACAGGATATATATGAAAGGGCTGTGCTCTGGAAGAAATACCACGTTTATGCTTGACTTCAATCTAAAGCGAGACTCCCTGGCGCCACAGGCGTAATCACAGGCAGGAACAGGAAGGACAACTGACACTCGGAACCTAATGAACAGGTGTGGGAAACAACCGCGTATCGGTAAACATCCTTCCTCTTACTCCAACAACGAAGTCCCCATCTTACGAGCACCTGCCTTCGACTTCACGGCATCTCGACAAATAAATGACCCCGGACTATTACAGAAGCGCTCGATGGTGAAGCAACCCAGCTAGTCTCAAGCCACGTCATTAGTGTAGTTAACGAACGCGTTTCAAAACACCAGCACCTACAGGTCTGTAACGCCATACACTCTGGAGTACAACGTAACGTATCACTCCGCTTGCTGCGAAGGGCTACGACAAAAAAAAAATATCTAAGTATAGGCCATTCCGGACAAAGTGGGTACTAAAAATTGCACTAAAAATTTAACCTTAGAAAAATACCCCTAGCCGTTACTATAACTCTACATTAACTCTAATTGCCTAACTGATTGTATGGTTGGCAGCGAAATTACACAATATAGTTCCGTGTGTTTCTTTTTTAAATACAATATAGAAACAAAATCAACCGAAATCGACATGCTTGTATTTTATATAATTAATCAACTATTTTTATCAAACTGTATCGATTCATACTGACTGTACAATTTATCTTACACGCGCAAATATCAAGTGACGTGTCTCCTCGTCAGCCGTTACACGCGGAAAGATCCGAATTGGCTAAAAAAAAATAATTTCAGCAGGGCTCTTTTGAGTGTTCACTTCGTGCGGAATTACTTGCAAATATAATCAGCCACAAGACATGTTACAAATGAAGTTTTGTTTTCGTTTTAGACTGTTTAGGAATTCTTATTTAACATACATGATAGTGATGATGATGGTTGATGGGTGTTGTGCCCGAAGGCAGGCTTAAGAAGCACGGAGGGCGCCGGGTGATGGAAACAACGACGTCCCCTGAGGCCAACCAGGCGCGGTAATTCTGCGGTGGTTCGCCAATATGGGGGTGAGAGGACAACATAACATACAGTCACGAACCCGGAGTAGCAACTGTAAATATTGACCTCCCCGCCTGGGAATCGAACCCAGGTCCTTATCTCAGCAATCAGAAACTCTAACCTCTGAGTCGGACTTAACATACACAATTATAGTAAAATAAGTTACTTTGTGATAAACTCATAACATAAAACATCTCGCAATTAATAATGCTGTTATTTGTGCATTTTTAATAATTACGATACCACGCATCTTGGAAGAATTATTTCAAAGCGCATACAATTTGCTAAAATAGCCATATTCTGACGGTCGTTCCTCATAACATACGAACCAAATCCCTTCGGAATCGGGGTCTAAAATTACACTGGACTTTGATGCAGTGACGGGTTCAATGAAATTATAGGGAAAAACGTTACTACGGAAACACTACGCACGTTTGCCATTTAGAGCGTAGAGGCGATATCACAATACATGTGCCGGCCGGCGTCACTCCTAGCGCCTCGATGATTTTCGCCTCACACGCAAACACGCTCTTCGCCATAAGCCTTAAAACCCAACTATCACAATGAAATGAAAACATTCAGATTGATACTACATTTCAAGGATTACTACTTGACGTATAAAGAAATGTATCACAAACAAACCTTGCATTATAAAAAAAATTGCAGACATTTTTTATTTTTGTTATTTTTTAGCATTTCTTTTAAATACAGAAATATTTTGTAAAGGGTTTTTATGTATGTCAAGCAGTGACCCGTGACGTGCAATTTCAGTGTCTCATTTTATTTTTAATTTCAATACGTGCATTGCTTTTTGCGGCTTATAAGAACGAAAAATATGTAAATTTCGGCTTTGAAATGCCATGCCATTTTGGGAATACTGGCTGACCTATTTTATTATTATTTTTTTTTTGCAAGACGAAAATTGACTCCCTAGTAATGTCTACAAAACGAACGCTTTTGCATACAAATATAAAATTAGTATTTTTACCCCAGATGAACAAACACGCTGAAGTGAACACGCGTATGTGGACGATGGCGGTTGAAACTCACGGCGGGCTGACAGCGAGCGTCTGGAAAGTTATTCCACGCGCCAGTGCTCCAGACAGTCGCCACACCCATAGGTTACGACACGGCCTCTCGTTTGAATGACACGACACTCCACGATCCATCCGTGCACCGAATGTCACGAGCAGCGCTCCGTTTATCGCCTTCCCAATCCAAGAGGCTTCAAGACCTTCGGACACACGTGCCTTCAGCGCGATCACATCATTGGATCGTGGGACTTACGACCTTCCTGTCCGGTACAGATTTAATGGTGATTGATCCTTACCAACGTAAATATTTCCTCTCTCTCTCTCTCTCTCTCTCTCTCGCTCTCTCTCTCTCTGTCACTTCTGTTTCAGTGAATCAAAATTTTTGGCAAAAGCGGACATAAAAATTTAATCGATTTTCTGAAATTGTGCCGGCAACCTCCTCATCTTCATTATTTTGTGACAGGAAACAGCTACAATAAATAAGTTATTTACTTAAGCGAGAGACTACAATTGTGATAAAAGAAATAGAAGACACGCTGTATGGACTTCAAAAAGTAAATGAACCTATGTCATTGCGAATAACCTAAAACAGGCTCTCATATTCTGATTTATAAAAAAAAAAACATAAGTTTAAGCTGAGAAGGTTCAATGCCCCCTAAGATATTGCCATATTTGACTTAGTATTTTCACAGTAACCACTGTTTCCGATACAGTAAAGTGTTTTTTTTATATAAATTAAAAATTTTAATTGACAAAATACATTTGAAAAGACTTTATAAAAATGCTACAATAATATTTGTTTGTATACGAGCAAATGTGTGGTTGAGCCAGCGAAATAGTTTTCCCCTGATGAAACTCAACGAAAGTGAAATGTTGACTAAAGAAATTATGCAGTCTTTTAAGTTGAATAAGTAATAAGCACTTATACCCGACAGCAAAATATTTGGTCGACGACATTGTAGTAATCTGCTTGAAATACTGTGTATGAATTTATGTATTGATAGTCCAACACCAAACATGAGGGTTTTTGCACGTTTGTGGTTTCAATTAAAAACTTGAGATTAATTTTTCTATTTCTGTGACCATTTACATAATAACAATATTTATTAGCGTTTAAATGATGACGTATATTGGAATCACACTACAATAATTTCCACTTTAAAAAATATATATATAATTTTAAAATTCATACTTCTACAAACCTGACACTAGAACATAAATCATAATTAAAAATATTAAAAAAATTTAATTATCTAAAACAAATCTGTACGCACAGTTAAACAAATATACAGTTGCTTCAAAAACGATATACTTTGTGGCAACACATACATTTTAAGCAAAGATTAATCATTTGGTTTAAGGAATTAAATACGTCCTTAGTTGGCATCATATCTGTACTGTGGCGCAAAGTAAACAGAAAATCATTTACATACGTATTTTTGTTCCTTTCAGAATTTCAAACATGCGAAAAATCAAGTAATCCAAATTTGACGGGTGAAGTTGCCACTCTAAACATAATTATATATTTTTTCTCTTAATTTTACTTCGTACGAGCGCAAGATAAAAGTTTAAAAACCCGCAAAGATGGCGTTGTCATTCCAAAACCAGGAAGTGGCAGAAGCTGGCACATTTGATAAATGGGCTGGGGGTGTATAAAAAACGGCGCTTACTTCCGCCACGGGAGGAGTGGTTATCAGATTGCGAGTGACAAGGGGGGGGGGGTACGCGAGACAAGGACCCCCTCGCCTGGTCCCGGAAGAGAAGTGAGACCGGAAGGATCTGTGGAGTGGCCCTAAGGCCTGAAGCGACGACAGGAAGCGGGCTAATTCCTGCCCGACACGAGGCGACCGGGGATTACACGGCAAACCCTGCTGATTAGTTTTATTTACATTCTATTTCGAATATAAATTCCTACCCCTATCCTCCCTCCTCGGGGTTTCATTACACTCGCAATGTGGTACTTTTAAGGACGCCGCCTATCGGCGCGTTAGAGGCTCAGAACTGACGGTGCAATAAGGACGACCTTGAAACGCGCATCATGTGCCGCATCTCCACTACGTAAAAGCGCGTAACTATATCGTACATGATTCCCGCCGATTCATTTTAATTATATCATAATTTTATATTTGTATGAAAAAATGTTGGTTTTGTAAATATCTCTTGGGGGTACACTTTCCTTTTACGAAAAAAAATTCTAGCTCAGTCGGTTCAGCCATAATGGAACTTCAAAGTAAAAATTTGCATGTTTTTCGTTCTTATAAGCCACAAACATCACTAAACATGATGAAATTAATAAAATTACGTTGAAACTTTTTGTCACGGACTACTTGCTTGGGGTGTTTTAAAATTAATTACAAAATCTGTTTTGTATTTTTAAAAAATTATGAATTAAAAAAAATTTTTTTTTTTTTTTGCTTGGTTTAAAACAATTCGAAAGAGAAAACAATTCAGTCTACAGAAAAACATTCCAAGCAAAATTTTAAATTATGGTACATAGTCCAAGTTCACCGTTCCGTGCGGTGGGACAAAAATAAATTATGTCCCACTCGTGAATAACTTAAGTCTAAACGCGACAAAATTTACTTTGTTTGCTTAGCTACGTGAGTATTAATGTGTAATAATTTATAAGCTTGCTTTTTGTCTGTACTTTAAGTTTGTTGCTTGGATGCTTCTGCGTAACACCATTCAAATGTGAGGGAAAAAATAACTACCTAGTATGGTATATGGTATAGTGTGTTGAAATATTCGTGTGTTGAAATATCCCAGCAGGTCGCCCCCAGGTGTGGCGGGAGGGGTAGGCCAGGCGGAGATAATAGTAGGCTAGCGATAATACAACCATGCTGCCAGGCGGACCGTCAGACAGATGGAGTCCTCCAAGCGTTGTAGTGCAACACCTGTCAGCGATCAACCCAGAGGACAATCTGGCTCCCGGAGAGTTTGCGTCCAGTACGCTCCTGAGTTTCATCTGTGTACACTCAGGGAAGCAGCCAATCAACAAGCGACCACGGACACAGACATGTAGTTGAACCCGCAGAATTACCGGCTCTCTACCGAAGACGTTTTCGTCCAACATAAACTGTTTATATCCCAGTGGGTCTGTATAGTAACAAATCAAAGTGAAAACCGTATCGGAATAATGAGGTACACTTTAACTTCAGTAAATTTTGACAGCAACTTATGAGCATTTAGTGTTAATTTTAAGTAATACCTGTCAAAATACAAGACACATTTTACAGTACGTACAATGGAATGGACTTTACAGGTTCCTTTTTGAACAGAAAATATCGATTTTGAAACAGAGTGTACAGTACGTACATTTTCTAGAAATTGTTTCAAAATGCAAAAATATTTCGTTCAGTGATGACACATAGTTTTAATCTCATGGATTTATTTTCCGCGGTAATATGGGTAATTTTAACGTCCCCGAAAATACACAATGTGTGTTTGCTTTTTATGCTAACTACGAAGATCTAACCTAAAGTAACCGTACGTAACAAAATATTTTTTTATGTAGTACCACTTTTAACCACTTAAGAACCATTTTAATCAATAAATTATACTTCTAAAACCAATAGTTTGGCCGGTATACAATGAGTAGCTACTCTTCACAATTACCGAGTTATCTGGGAGCGAAAACATCTTGAAGGAGCACGAATTATTCCTCTGATCTGTTTCATTTTATGTGCATTACTAAGATGATCTGTTCGCTGGGAGCGAATATGTTGAAGGAGCGCGAATAATAGTTCCTCTGATCTGTTTCATCTTCCAGTCTGGAAAGGAAGTGGCGGACTGGTTTGGCCTTCGCTCAGGCTTCATAATGCGCAGTCTGGAGATCCATTAGCAGCAGATGCTTCCTGCCTACACGGTACACCATCATCTTTCATAATCACGTGCTCGCATTTCTCATAATGATACCTGTGGCCTCCAACCAACAGGCTTCTGATGACGGCGTGCAGCCTTCGGGGTGGGAAAACTATCGCATCTAGTTCGCGAGGGGTGTTGATTGCGGATAATACTCCAGTCATACTAAAGAGATGAGTGCGTTCAAGTAAAAAAAAAATGGTTGAACAATTTTGGTGGACCGGATGGAGTTTCCTGCTGCCGAACGCGCGGTCCGAAATCCACGATGAAATTACCGGCCGTGGACGATAATCCAGACGTGATGTCATCTGAGTTCCGGGAGATTTTCCTATGGAGAAAAATATGACTACGCCAGAACTTCACTACAGCCTTCAGGACGCCGCCTCCTGTAATTGTACAATATATAGCGAAGCAACATTGATAGTCTGTATCACGACGTCAATATTCAAATAATTCATATTTCATAGTAATTCATGAAGATTTTTATGTTCAGCAATCACACATTTTTGGGAGGATGGAGGGCAAGTTTATGTGATTCATCCAATTTTTTTGCTAAAGTTACAAGACAAGACGGGATAATCACTCAAAAACATTCTTCCAGAAAATGACTCGCTTGAAGAGACGCAACAATCTTATACGAAAGCCAGATATTCCAACTGTTACCTTGGCGGAAACGTTCAATTTATTCGCTTATTTCACTAACTGAGACGCCTTGTGAGAGACGGATAATGACGTCATTTCCACACATGGCCAGCCAAAGGTATCGCATAATAGCAAAATTTCAATACTTTGCATTCACTTATAAATTTCGTTCAACATATCGATGACCCAGTTCATAAGAGAAACAACTCAAAATATTGAATTTTTGAGTTTGGCTCACTCTATGTAGCTGAAAAAAAAAACACGTTGCCAGTTAAGTTCTAGAAAGTGTATTTATTTTAATTTCAAGTGTGATAATTTCAGCAAAGGCAGACTATAAACATTTTAAACACCTTAAACAGTTGCCTCTGCACTTTACCTTCAAATATACAAGAGAATAAGTGAATTAACATATTTTTTCGGCGAAACGGAAATCTTTCTATATTCATTATATTAAAAACGGAACATTTTAAGTTGTTTCCCTTTTGGACTCGGCCATCGATATATACAGTGGATTCTCTAAGTTTTGAAACCTAATGTATTGAAATATCTGCATCCCTGGAACACATTCTGGGGCCCATTTCTTTATTTTACAGCATTTCAAGACCACATTCATTGAAATACTTTCATGTACTGAAATTTCTTGTCAGTCCCATGATAAACGACGGTTGGAGAATCGATTGCTTAATTGCTAACCTACTATGCATAAATATATACAAACCAATAAGGCAAGGATTTGCCTTGTAGTGTTCTTTTGTCGTTCTTTAGCATCCATACAGGTAGTCTGTGGACGGTCTTGGAATAGGAATTTAATTATTTTTAATTCTTTAATTCACATTCACAAGTGTATCCGCTCTACGTCAAAGTTATATGTAGGAAAAAGAAAACGTTCCGCGGAACACGTTTCAATAGGCAACCACGGATATGCCAGTGAAGTGCTGGTTGCATAGCTGCAGGCTCCTATATAGCTTTCTATTACTGACAATAGTGTCGACTTACTTGCCAACTGCAAGTTTTACAAATTTATAAAAAAAATAATAAAAAAAGAAGTTTATAACTGTGCATGTTATACTTAAGAGTTATATACTGTTTCTTCTCCCCTATCATCGCTCTGAACAAGTCACTGAAGTCAGAAACGCGTCATCATGTAATGATGCATAAATATGTTTTGCTAGTGGTCAAACTACGAAGAAAGTAATAAAAGGCAAACATGCACTTGATATGCGTGCAGATTTCAAAACTACCACAGCTCTCCATAGTCTACGTTACAAAATGTTAGTACTTTATTTTGTCACAGTATTAACTGTACAAAAGGGCGAGTAAAGAAAATATGAAAATCTCACACTGCAAAAGAATTATGTTTTCAGTGTGTCCCTTAGTCCCCCATACCCTGAAAAATAAAAACAATTCCCCACGCGAAGAGACACAGTATGCTTACACATATGTCTATGAAATTTTATACTAGACTCAAAAAAATTCTCATATTTGCAACTAACTATAACATAGATCGGTTTCGTGCTTACCTCGTGGGTACAAAGATAGAATATTCATGTTTATAAAATGTATGCAGTAATTACAAAGGCATAAACAGATTTTCTTTATCAAGGTGTAGAAAGCGGTGGTTTAACAGGAATTAAAATTTTACGAACTATGAAAACGATGCGAGATATGGCGCATAAATATTTTCTCTTTAATTATAGTATTTAGGTAAAGCAATTATTAGGCCTAAATCATGGGTTGAGAAACTGCATCGCGAATGGTTTTCGTTCGTTTTTCAGTATAAACGATCAATTAGCCCCGAAAATCAAGTGGTTTGGAGTAAAGGACAATCAGTAAATCCTAAAGCATTGAGGAAAATGGTGCATGGCCATATTTAATTCATAGTACTTTCCCCGTTGCATGCATTCCTGAAGTATCAACATTTCTGACATTTCATGCTCTAAATGTTAATTTTCTACACCTCTTTACATTGCTAGATAATAAATTACGACAATATTGTCTGACATTTGTTGGAAGATAACAAATAACACAATCCTTCTTACCTTCTAACAAATGTCAGATAACATGGCAGCAATTGATCATCTAACAATGTAAAAGGGTGAAGAAGACTAGATTTAGATCCTGGACTGCAAAAAATATCTATACGTCTCGTGAAAACCTTGTAGTGAGAAAAATATTGATAGTTACAAACGGTCGTGCACCTTATGGGGATCCTAAATCGACCACTCGCATTGTTCTATTTTCCCGTATATTTATCAACGTACTTGAACATACTTATCTCACAGAATTCACAAAACATATGTTTAATTCACAAAACGTATAGTCATGATTTAAATGTTTTAGACTTTTCAATAACAGGCCAATTAATAACTAAAGTAACAAATTCAGCACAAATCATTCATAGTTATTTTAAGGCTCGGCATCAATCACGACACAGATTATTTCATTCTTTGCTTTTTTTTAATTCTGAGAATAATAACGTAAATATGCTTAAGATACGTTGTAATGTGCGGGGAAATACGGATTTCTTTAAGAAATTATTCCACAAGCGTCTATAGAGCCAAAGTACGCAGAGAAAACAACGCTTCGGACAAAGACGGACTTTCATCGTTAAGAAACTATTCGTATTAAAAACATAGCTTGGAAGCCCTCCAATACAGCTAAAAATGACCTGCCTTACTTCACATTGTACTAATAACAATACGTATGAGAAACTCTTATAGAACCTTGCAGTGAACTTGGTACAGACTTTCCACCAATAGCTTTAGATGGTTACCGTTAAAGCCCCACAGCAAAAATGGATCGGTGAAAATCGTTCACGCTAGTTTTGCGATTGGCTCGTTGTGACGATGCGCACTTCAAGGTCATCATTTTACTACGTCATTCCTGCGCCTCTAACTGGCCGTGTGTTTGTGTGAGTGAGGCATGGCGCCAAGGGCGATGTTGACCGACTCATCTGGCGCGGTATCGCCTCTACCGCAAGACACTGAAATGGAGTGCAGTGGTATCGCAGATCCATCACCTGACTGACAGTTTCAGTTGTGACCCTATCTTTTTATTGGCGGAAAGTTTTAAGTAAAGTCCATTACACGTTTCTCGAGTAGTTTCACACGAATCCTGTGAGATTTCCAGATATAACATGTTGGAAAAGCTGTTTTAGCCATTTTGAGGGGTTTCGAAATGAGTTTTGTAATTGACGTGAGGCTTTGAAACTATCTTTCTGTCATCGTTTGAAGTGTGTTTTCTTTTAGTAGATTGACACAAGGGGCAGGCACATGTGGAATAGTTTAGTAAAAAAAATATTTACGAACACACCTTAACTCATTTTAAGCACGTGGGAAGCGGTGACCTTACGTATATATTTTAAAATATAGAACAGTAAAAATATAAAAGTTTGATGACCAGTTCAAAAGGAAAACAACTAGAAAATTGCCACTTTTAGTTTGGCTCACGAACACATCGACAGAAGTGCACTCTACTCAGATGAAGAAAAAAAACACGTAAATTCACTCGTTTTAATAACGTAGCACTTTATTCTGATTGCCAGTAAAGAGCTAGAAATTGTATTTCTTTTATTTTAAAGTGTGTAAATTTCAGAAAAGGCAGACTATAAACATTTTAAACACCTTAGATAGTTGCCTCTGTACTTTTGTTTCAAATTAACACCAACCAGATATGTTAATTAACTGATTTTTAGGCGAAACGGAAATCATTATATTTGCATTTTACTCAAAACTGGGAATTTTGATATGTTTTCCTTTAGTACTGGGCCTTCGGTTTAGTCGTAACCAGGCATATCAGCTACAACTTTCTCTAATAATTAGGGCCCGGCAGTTTCCGCGAAAAGATTATTGCCCCACTTTGTTCCAGTGTCTTACGTGCACACCTGCAGCTCTAATTATTGGCAGAGTGTTTTTGTGCAGAGTCATTATTAATTTGACTGAGCCAATCAGTACATGGATAACTGTGACACAACACGTCTGTGATTTGCGGGTTTAACCTCCACATGTTGTATGTTATGGCATCCAATCACTGACCACATAGCAGAGATGCAGGTACGCACGTAAGGCACTGAAACAAAGTGCTGCAAAAGTGTTTTCGCGAAAACTACCGGGCCCTACTAATAATATATTGGTGTCGCCATTTTGAATTTTGCGTAGCATGACTAGGCCACTAAGACCGACACTTATTCGCCACGGATTCCTGCAGAAATTTGTACCGCTCAGAAAAATAAAGAGAAGAAACAGAAGAATTCCGCTCTGGTTTTCCAAGGGAGGCGGCCATACCGAAGCAGGTACACCACCAGAATGAACGGTGGAGTTTTCAACCCAAGCGAAGCTGACAGCCGAGAATAATCTGTAATCGCAGGCACAACAATCTAGCGCACAGTAAAAAAGAACATCTTGGCCGGCTACGTGTCTTGTATTTCCGACACAATTCATTGCTTCTGATGGAGGGGAAAAAATTTACCTCGAAGAATGCTCGAATGGGTCCTAAGGCAAAAGGAAGTAGCACACACTCACTCTAAGAACACTTTCTTCGCCACAAAACAAAGTTTGTTTGAACATGAAACACTGCAAAGTAGCTTTGACACTAAGGAGGCGTTGTTTTAAAGTGTAAAGTAAATATGTTTTTTTTATTTTCGCCATAAAAATCACAATGAAATATTTTAATAGTAACACTATTCTTAGATATGATGGTTTATCGCGGGAAAACTTGACTGTTTGCTGTATTTCAACGTATGATCAACTTACCAGAAGATCACTGGCTTTAGCTTATACGTGGAGCTATTACCCTATTTGACTGAGCCAATAAGAATCCGATATTGTAGTATTTTATGCTTGTTGTTGGTACGCAGACAGCTAAGTTGTCAGAAGTATACCACCGAATCATATATATGTTGCAAGAAAATACAGCGTTTTCAAGGGTATGTAAGCACAAAACATTTTCGCGATATGCCATAATCTTTAACAATTTTTTTATATTTTTTTACGCTCTAAAGAAACATGTCCTTTGCGGCATCACTAATCTGCAATGGTTCATAATCAAACACACTTTGAGTTTTGTTAAGGAAAGTGTTCTAAGACTGCTCCAGCGAACATTCAGTCACGTGACATGCCTACAATGCACGTGAACTATGTTTCCTCATAGTTAAAGAACTGCGGTACCAATAATCCAATAATGGGCATGATCGCGAACATTATAAATTGACACAAAACTACATCCAGAAACTGCGTAGAATACACTGCCCTGGTGCATTTCGACCAGTCATAATGCTGTATCCAGAAACTTATAAATTTAATTAAAGTGATTCTCATCTGCGAAGAGCTAAAAAAATATATAATATGTAATATTTATAAATTATTAGAGATGTCTACGCCCTTAGTAGGGCCACGATTTTGTCGCGAAAAGATTTTTGCCCCACTTTGTTTCAGTTACTCACGTGCACATCGGCAGTTCTGTTTCAAGGTTATTGGCAGCGTGTCTTTGTTCAGACACGTTTCTCATTTGACTGCACCAATCAGAATAAGATTATTGTGAGTCTGTACGTCTATAATTTGCCAAGGTAAGTGAGAGTAAAATCATCCAACCACAGACGATGTAGCAGAGCTGCAGGTGTGCACATGACGCATCGAAACCAAATGCTGCAAAAATCTTTTCGCCATAAAATCGCGGCTCTAGCCATTAGTGTTCGCCACGTTTACGCTAAGCGTGCATTTTATTATATTTAGGCCGCAATCAGTCCAACAAATTAAGAACATAAAAATTATTGTTTGTCTTACTGCGGCAAAAAAACGTTAAATACTTGTACTGTGGCGCCAGATAAATATAAATTACGCTATATTCTTCTCAAATTGTCTGCTGTCCCACCTTGAAGCGGGAGTGTACATCGCACGGTCGTGATGTTGACCTGAGAAAAGTGTGAGGGATTGGAGAAGATTGTCTCCGGGATGCTGCGTGCGGGTCGCCCGCAGCTGGTGTCGGGGACCACTTGTTTTGTTGACGCCTCGACCGAGCGTCGTCTTCACGGGAGGCTGGCGGGTAAAAAAATAAAAGACTACCAGATTAAGGGGCATGTAGCAGCATGACGGGGGAAGGGGTAGAGATGAAGTAGGGAGGACTGGAGCGAGGAGATGCTGAAGGCCGCGGCTCTGGAGCAGCAGGGAACGAGCATGTGCGACTCCCGCAGCGATCAACGACGACGTCCCCTGGTCTGGTGCTGGCATGCGACAACACGGCGTCACTTCGCCCCCCTCGACAGTTATAACAAGAAATGGTGAGGGGAAGGGGGAGTCACTAGGGGGAGCAGAAGGCGCCGAGATTCCCTGGCGCTCTCAATGGCATTACCGGCCGTGTTTACTTACATAGTTTTTTTTTTTTTTTGCTACGTTAACAGCGCCACCTACCACATTCTTAAAATGCGTTGCACAGTGTTCGTAAGTACATTTCTTTTTATACGAAATTATTCCACACGTGCCCAATCTGTGAATGTACGAAAATGAACTACACTTAAACGATGACGGAACGGTAAGTTTCAAGACATCACGTTAAATAGAAAAATTATTTTGAAACTCCTGAAAATGGCTACGAACTGCTTCATCAACCTGATTTCTATGAAAAACTACTCACGGGATTCGTGTGAAACTACTCTGGAAACATGCACTGTACTTTGTTTAAAACTTTTCCCCAATGGGTCACCACTGGAAGTGACGGCCAGGCGAGTGAGTGATTTACGATACCACTGCACGTCGTTTCAGTGTCTTGCGATAGAGGTGATACCGCACCAGATTAGCCGGTCAACATTGCCCTTGGCGCCGTGCCTCACACACACACACACACAAACACACGGCCAGTAGGAGGGCGCTTTAATTTTGCCATAAAAAGACGCACATAAATAAATGAAATGTGAAAACAGTTTCACGGTATTTTCTTCTCAGCGAACATCTAATAGCAATATTGTTGGGTGGGGGCAGTTCGAGAGAGCGACATGCGAGTGGGCAGATCCGTGCGGCTAACAAACACCGCGAGCCCGCGTGGCGCGCGACCCACGACCTCGTTTGACGAGCATGCCGCAGGCAAGCTGCGGTTTCCGGTGGCTCCCGTCTTGTTAGCGAACACGCGCCCGCTTGCGCCGAATTAAATACCCCTCCATCTCCCTATCCTCCCTCGACTCGACCATTGCCTTCGCGCCACTCACGCTCTCAACAATGACCCAAGCTAGCCGCCTACACGGGACAGCATTGTCGAACGTACCAGAATCCTCGTACACGCACGAGTATAAAGAGTGTAGAAAATGTTTATCAGTACGTCAAACCACAGACACTACAAAAAGAGCCACAAGTTGTGGCGAAAATATTTCTGCAACACTTTGTTTTAGTGCCTTGCTGTGCTTCATGGTTATTGACAGCGAGCTTCTTCGACAAAGGGACACAAAAGCAATGCTGGTGGCCTATATCTAGGGACCCCTGTTTTTCGCGGAAAGAACTTTGTCCCAGTTTGTTTCAGTGCCGTACGCACACATATGCAGTTCTGCTTCATGGTTATTGGCAGCGTGTCTATGTTCAGAGCCGTATTTAATTTGACTGACCCAATTAAAATAACGTTCCTGCAAAAAACACACGTATGTGATTTGCCGGGAGAATCCCAAGGCTCGTGAGAGAAAAATCAAATCTTTGACTACGAAGCAGAACTGCAGATGTGCACGTAAGGCAACGAAACAAAGTGAGGCAAAACAGGGTCCCTATTCATAGTTATTGACAGCGTGTATTTGTAAAGTGACGTCACTTATTTGAAAATAAGGGTGCTGCAGCACCACACGTCTATGATTTGCTGATAGAATCTGAAGACACGTGAGAGTTGTAAACATCTCCAATCACTGACTATGAAGCCGAACTGCAGGCGTGAACACAAGGCGCTGAAACAAATTCGGGCAAAATTCTTTTCGCGAAAAGTTCACGCTCCTATACTTAGGAAATATCAGTTACATGGCTGCTTTACAAGTAATTGGGCACAATATCGTGGAAATTTTAATTATTCGCCAGAAGTGTTCCCCGCTGCAAGCCAAGACATTGCATGCTAACTGATGTCGAGAAAATGAACAGCAGCTTTTAATCTATTCAGCAGTCAGAAAATAACGCTAAATTTGCAGGTATTATCTACTGTTTAGTATATGTTCTCTTTCTGCCTGCTGTCAGACCCAAAGACATCTTCCAAATCTGAAAGCACCGCAAGTACTGATCACTAGATTCCGAGAAAATTCGCGGGTTCACTGAATTGAAGGTTAGCCTTCAAGAATATCTGTGAACTCATGACAACAGTAGTTCATTGCCTGCTCGCTGACACAGTGAAATGGGCCTACTTATTATTGGGCCAGCGACTTCAAGGTGGTGTTAAATAAGTCAACGGCCAATTGCAGAAGTGGCACGAACGTACAGTTGTTGGAATTCTAGCTTGTGCCTAAAATAAAACGCTAATTTTTCAGGTCCCTACCGATTATTATATTTGGCAGGGCGGTAGCTAGCACGCTAGCTAGTGTTCACCTTCGTTTACACTGTGATGTTCTCTTTCTTGTACAAGAAAGATGTTCGTGTGTACTAGTCATAAAGCTCTAACCTTGCCCCCTCCTCCACCCTGACATTCCTCATTTCCTTTCTCTTCTAAAGCTCGACCAACTTCATTGGTATTCCCTCAACGACATCTCCTCCGGTCGTTTCTTCCTCTTTCTGCTCGCACGGCATGTTAATAACCCTGTATCCATACAACTGCCTTGTTTACTCTCGTCTTGAGTGCCTCAGACACGCCCTAAAAGCAGTTTCGCCTATTTTTTCCTTTTACAGTTCAGCTCGATTTTTTTTCGTGTGATGACTTACAAACGAGAGAGAGAGAAAAAAAAAGGAGCAGTTTCAAAGGGGAGTAAAAAATTTTTTGCGCTCTTTTGTAAATAATACGCAGGAACTTCCTGGTCACGACATAATGTATGTTTTTAGTTTAAACATGCTGTTTGTAACGTAGCTGTTCAAATCTATAAAGATGGTAGAGGGCATTAAAGTGAGTATTATGATATAAAGACACGAAAGGTCGGACATTCAGTTTTATTAGCCTACTTTCCTCTAGGAAAGATAGGCTTATGAGATCGCGCGTCTGTCTGTCTGTCTGTATGTCTGTAAGTCTGTATGTATGTATGTCTGTATGTCCCCCCCTAATAACTTTTTATACAGTTCACGGTAAATAATGAAATTATTACAGAATATTATGCCATGACTGGTGAATACGACGCAATTTTTTTTATCGGTA